>KN824293.1:443595-459899 GCA_000827415.1 Serendipita vermifera MAFF 305830 | reverse complement strand
TATTCGTGAACACGCACCATCCCGCACCAAGAACGCTAAAGCCCAAGCAGAGTCCGATACCGATGCTTGCCCAAGCGTATGGGCTAGTTTCTTCGAGAAATGCGCCAACGTTAAATCGTTCTCCTTGGCCTGTGGGGTGTTATCACTCCATTTGGATCGCGAGGACGAGCAGCGCTCCCAATAACGCCTCGCCTGAAGTTGAAAACGTACCAGTGAGAAGTAAATACAGTCCTACTGATGTCGCAACAGCGGCCGGCAAGCCTAGAGCGGTATATGTCCCATAACCCATCGTTTGCTGGTGTGAGGTCGGAAGCCAAGTTGTAATTCAACTAACTCACACCCAACCAATCAATTTCAGAAAATGAGATCAATTCCAGAGGTACAAAATGTCAACAAATCAAACAATGCAAGAACAAGTACAGTGGAAACAGTCCAAGGAAAATATCAAGACGTGAACGGGGAGGACAATTCCACCGGGAATAGAGGAGATGAGGGATGCAAGCAGACCGAGCATGTGCACTCGTATGCAATGACAGGATTTGTGGACAAGATGAGGAATGTAATGGCAAGAAAGGTATTCCGGCGCGAAGCGACATGATATCTACGGGGACCGCCAAAACAGCACGAGTTAGATAAGGAGGACAAGAAGCTGACACGAAGACGAAGAAATCAGGGGGGTGCCCCTGGATTGCCGCGTATAGAACCGAAGTTGGCCCAACCAAAGAGGTCACTCCTCCCTTGCTTGGTGTCTTCTTCGACTCTAGGTTCTATGAGATGACTACGGGACGATATTTAGTATGGAAAGAAACAATAAAATGGCCTCACATACCTGCGACGATGGAGAAGGTCTGCATCTTGCGTGATACGAGTAGGCTCAAGAACGTAGGTGAGATATTGCTGAACCTCTCCAATTTCCTTGAGGTTATAAGGCTGCTGCAGGCGAATCATGTCTAAAAGTAAAGTGAGACGAGAATCTAGGGAGCCAGTGTTTCAACGTACCAGCCATGATTTTAGCAAGGCGGTTGTATCGGTTGAAGTTGATCAACATTTTGGACGGATCAACAGGGGATGGTCGAAGGGCTCCATTCCCGTCGCGAGTGAATGTGACATCGGTGAGGATGAGACCGAGGAACGGCACTGCCGGTGCGGCAGTATTGCGTAGCCTTGCACGGTACTTGGCCGAGTTGCGACTGTAGTCTGAAAGCTCGCGCATTTCATGCAAGACTTGCATGTGCTTGTGGGGAATGCCCTGTATTTCCTATTAGCCTCGGGTTAAAGCAAGGATATAAAAGATGCTCACCGCCCATACAGATCTCAACCGCGAAATCGGAGCAGATTCCAAAGCACCCATCATGGATCGGACAGTACTATAGTTGGACAATGACAAACACTCCTACAAACTTGATTAGTCTCTAATAACCAGAAATATTGGGAGAGGAATACGTACTCTACCGACTTTGAGGAAGAACTTGACGACCGCAATGCGCTTCTTCAGGTCGTAACCTTCCTTGAGGACCCAGTCCGTCACCCAGCCCGTGATCGTTGTGCTCAATGAGATCAAAGCCTTGACATTAGGCGTCTTCCTTCCATTCATGCCGCTTTCGATGACCTCTTCAGGAGGAGCTTGGCAGTATAGGCGACTTTCGAGGAGGGTCAACTGTCGTGCCATCTCGACCGGGCTAAAGTCTAGCAATGACACGTTGGTATACTGCCTGGTCTTGAGCTGACTCATGAGTGACCTGTTGACCTCCGGTCTTGGGACGTCGCCGATGGGAGTCGACGAGATGGGGGTGGTAGGCGTGGTAAGGCTGCTTGCAAGATTGGCTTGCTGATCTCGAAGGCGACCAGCAGACCTCATGCGATCCAACAGTGTATTTTCTGCGTTGGCACCAGCAGAAAGTTCGTTGAGTGTTTGGAGCATTCGTTTCGCAACAGGTGCGGCCTTGGGGTTCCCGTTTGAAACTATTTCTTTACAAAAGGCGACGAGCTTTGGAACGGAGTCAAGATCACGGGCAGGATACCAATGACCACGAGTCCACTCCTTCAGGAAGTTCAAGACACGAATTTGAACGACATCGGCCAGATGGCTCTTTTGCGCGTCTGACAAGGTGGCGGATGTTTGTATTGGAGACTTGTCTTCGATGGACGGCCCACTGGTCGTAGGATTGTTGAAACGATGGATGATGGCGTCCACCAGGTCCGAGGGAGTTGCAAACAAGCGGAAGGTGAGCAAAAAGTAGGAAGCAAGTTTTGTGTCTGCAAACGTATCGGCTGGCGTGATACGATCAATGAGAGCCTGCAGAGTAGCACCAACTACAACGCCATCGCTGTTGAACACGATATTGCCATTGTTCGAGACAACCAGGCCATCGTGGTTTGCGGGCTTGGGCGGTGGTGCATGAGCTGGACGAGGGGGATGACCGGGTAGCGGAGAGGAGGGTGGTTGAGGGAGGTCCTTTTCTGTAGTAGGCGAGCGAACTTCTACCTCTGCATCCTCCTCCTCCTCAAGTTCTACGACCTCTTCGGTTCCATCCAGAGGCGTAGTAGGCTCCAACAGATTCATCGATGGTCGTCTGGTGATTCCCATTTCGAGGGATCGTCTGACCTGCTCGATGGACTTACGAGAACGCGATTGTGAAACCACGACCACCACTTGATCAGAAGGCAGATTCTTGTGGGCCGAGTAGTCGACCGTCATCCTATTCTCCAGTTCCTCGTGCGTTTCATCCTCCTGGCCGTCCGAGAATTCTTGTTCCGACATGAGCAAGGGGTACCGCTCGCGGTCGGACTCTTCATCCCGTTCATCTTCGAGCTCCGTGAGGTCGGAAATTGTCTGAGTGTGCTGTGGCTTCTTGATATCCACGACATGTTCCTCATCCTCGGTGGTCTCCTCCTCCAAAGGCTGTTGCTCTTTAGTAGCAGTTTGTGCCCTGTAAACGGAATTCATCCCCATCATGCTAACCGCCTTCTTGTGCAGACTCTTCTCGGGAATGCGCTCGGCGTACGAGTTCTTCGTCGTGTGGCTACGGGCTCGATTGGCGAGTGTAGTAGCACGAATATCTCCAGCACTCGCATAGAGCCGCGAATAAGGAGGCCGTACCTTCGGCGTCGCCTCTGGGGAGACCACCGAGGATCGAAGAGATGAAAAACTCTGATTTCTAGAGGTGCTGTTGATGGTTTGAGAGATAGACGTTGCCGGCGATGCTGGGCTAAAGGATTCGCTGCCAACTTCACTGCCCCCACGCGGTGCAACGGCGACCTCAGAAGGAATGACGATCAAGAGTGCACGGTCTGCAGAGCCTCCAGTAGTAGCCGTCGCTCTGAAGCTAAGGCAAAGCTTGAGAGCTAGAACCAACTCGGCCGCGCACTTGTTCGTAAGATGAGCGCGCTTCAGGGCCGTGTTCTTCTCCTCTTCATCTGCATCTCCGTCTCCGTGGTTTGCAGACGAGCCAGCGTCACTGTCCTCGCTATGATGCATGGAGGTCAGCTCCCTGACGGCGTCGACGACCCTGTTCATCTCCACATAGAGCCTGGCCTTGTAGACGCCAGCAAGCTCGACTTCACGCGCCCTTCCGCTCCTGATGGTGGCATTTCCCAACACAGCATCAGCAATGAGAAGTAGTCGGCGAACAAAGTCGACAATTTCCCTGGTGAGCGAGACAATGTAAGTCTTGCTCGAGGGATGTGACAGCCTTGTATGGTATTGAGCAGCTCCGATAAAGGCGGCCGTGCCGTGAAGAATGCGATCTTGGGTGGTTCGGAGGGCCTGAAGAACCTGGAGAACCGTGCAGGGGCCCGAGGGCAACGCGGGCGAGTTTGGGGGAGAGGAAGAATGACTAGGGGAAGCAGACGATGCATTGCTGCTACTGCTTTCTGCAGAGGAGACGCTGGAAATGGACGACTTGTTGGCGCGCGGTTGAAACTTTTCGTCGTAGGTTGGCTCGGCTGAACGACCGTGAATGACTTTGGCCCGACGAGCAGCTTTGAGTTCAGGATGTAATTGTGAACCTGGTCGAGGACGAGCACCGCCACTGAGGGGTGCGGGCTCATTATTATTATCCTCCGCTCCGTCTGCACCACTGGCAGAAGTTTTTTGTTGATATCTCGCACGGAGGTCGCCCAAACTTTTTGCAGCTCGCATTGCGGCAGCTGCGGCCAAGGCAGATGCCGCGCGACTATCAGCTCCCGAATTGGCCGCGTCCGTGCCACGTCTAACGCCACCGCCTACAGGGGGATTAGCACTTGTGGTGCTGGCAGATGCACGGCTGTGTCCGCTCGGAAGAATACCAAACGTGACCTGCTGGAGGCGTTGTTGAATGCCATCGGGTGCAGCCGAACGAATTTGAAGGGGGGCGGTTGCAGAACCACCAGAGTGTCGCGAGCCGCCAGAAGCAGATCCAGAGCTGTGCGACAAGCTCATGGACGCGTTAGATCCGGTTCGCCGCCGGGCGTGGCCGGGTCGAGCGTCAGCAAAGAGTCGAGCGCGAATGGCATATTTTTCTGCTTCCGTCGCCTGTGGGGGGGAAGCCTGGCCACTACCGCTCGGATCTTCAGCGTGACCATTAAGCGATCCGCCAGATCCCATTCTGAAATGGAACCCGTGATCTTCCTCCCAGCTGCCTTCGCCTGTCGCTCCAGATCCCTCTGACGCTCTGTCATCCTCTCCGAGACCGAATAGGCCTTGAACACCTATTGGCGGCTCTTCAAAATGGATGCCAGCTTCAATGGCAGCAATTACGAAACGGCGAACTCCGTCATAGACGGCCTGACACCGTTCGAGCTGTCGCCTGATTTCGATATCGTTCGACGCGTCCAATATACATCCCAGTGTTCCGGGCTCCTCAGAGGATATGGAGGCTCCGTGCAAACTACTAGACTGTCCCGAGCCGCGTCGGGACATGTCGTCGTAAATTGGTGAGAGTGGCTCGTCCTCGGAGCCACGATTTCCAACGCGCCTAGTCTGGCTGACGAGACGAGCGAGTTCACCAAGTACAATCTATAGAATTGGTTAGTGGATAAGAAAGTGAAAGAAACTCGAGTGCTCACCTTACGGTGACCCAGCAAAACTGGGTATCGTCGCAAGGTCTCACTTTCCCTCGGTAGACAGTCCGAGGACGATAGTACAGAGCGTACCGTACCAATGACACATGCCATGGCCGGTGCAAGATGATCACGCGCGATGAGGGAGTCAGAAACGCCTTCCAACGATCCTCTGCGCGATCCACCATCTCCACTGGGACTTGTCGCGTCTTCCGGGCTATCAGTAGCAATGACAGCATTTTCCATAACCCAAAGCGCATGATGGACAATATTAAGAAACTGTGCACCGCCTGTGCCTGCTTTGTAATTATTGCCCGCGTCGCTTCCACGGCGGCTCTGATCGGCACTATTGGCTAGGCTGAGATTAGAGCCGGAAGAATCACCCGTAGACGACTGGCTATTGGATGTTGCGGCGGAAATGACAGAGAAGCGTCTAATGAGGTCCGCTTCGAATGGAATGGATGGATCGGGATGCCGTAAGGCTGAGAGGGGCGATGGTCGGACAAGGTGTGTTTGGAGAGTAACAAGGTCTTGAAACGAGAGAGAAGCCCAGTCTTGTGATTGTTGTTGTGGGGTAGGGGATGTTGATGTGGATGGTTGGGAATGATAGGCGCCAGAGGTGCCATAGTATGCTGTGGAGATGAATAATAACAAGCCATATTAGTAAGGACAAAAAGGCATGAGAACGGCACAAACTTTGAAAGTAAGAATTTGCAAGACTCTGGCCGGAGACGGAGCGTGAAATGCTTGGTCGCCGTAAACCGTTCCACGTAAAATCATAGTCCGTTCGTCTTTGAACTTGAGTAGATGGGTTTGTCACTGCCACCTCCTCGTGTCCCTCCTCTTCTCGTTCTTCGGTGGTGGCCAGGGACGGGCGTCGGCGCGAATAGGCAGAAGAAGCGGTTGAGCCCGCGTTTTGTCGTGAAGAAACGTGAGAGGTATTTGTGGTGGTGGTATTTGAAGCCGAATTTGCATTTTTGGTGGTGGCGTTGGTGTTGGATGGGAATACGGGCCGAGCTTGGGCGTTTTGGCGATCAGCGGGTGTGACGATATCTATACTGGCATTGCGACTTCTATGTGTTGCAAGGCGGCGAGAGGACTGGGGAATATGTCAGACGAAACGTAAAAAAGAAAGTTTTTGCAAGCGGGAGTCGATATGAGCACGTGAGGCGGGTGTAAGGAGGAAAAAAACCCAAGGGCTGGACGTGAAGGCGTGCACAACACGCCTCTAGCGTGGAGAAAATCCCACATGCCGTAAGGTGTAATATAGGAATATGGAATAAGATCTGAGACGAGTAATCGGAGTGATTTTTTGGCAGATATTGGAAATGTCGGAAAAGGCACCAGACGGGAGGTTTCCATCGAGTAGGGCGGACCCGGGAACTTGGTTCACCGTGCCGCTGCCCAATGTCAAAAAAGTTTTTTCTCCATGAGTGTGTCCATTAGGTTTGATTTAATGACAAAACGGCAGTGCGGCTTCGTCATGACGCGAAGGCGTAGCACCGTCCGGCTCATTGGATATGTGCGGGTAGTATTATGGAGAAGGAGCACGGGGAGAGAGAGAAAACCGACGCGGTACTGACCTGAGAGGAAGCTCGCACAAACATGGACGAGTTTTGGAATAAATAGTTTGAAGGAAACCAGCCGCGAACATTTGCTACTTCGCCGTCCCACCACCCACTGGGATCCTTGTAGTGGACCTGGATGAGTTGACCGGCGTAAAAGGGGAGACCAGATGGATGATCTGGGACATAATCGTACTTTGCTTTTACGAATTCGTGCAGTGGGGGGCTGCCCACTGAAGCCGTGCGGGTATGTAAGCTTCGTGGGGACTGTGTCAGGGTCACCGTCTCGTCCGATTTGAAGGGTCCCTTGAAATCTTCCTGAGTAGCAGTAGCCGTTGACGATGCGGTCGATGTCGTTAAAGGAATACGAGAATGACGCGGAGAATGTCCCTCTGGAGGTGTAGCAAAGGCTGAAGAGGAAGAGCGCGAGGCGGCAGAATCAGCTCTCGTTCTCGCTGTTGTCCCCGTAGCTGAGCTAGAGGATGCTCTTGTAGTCTCCAGTGACAGTGAACTGAACGAAGTGTCCAGCGACGGCCGCTGAGGTTTCTGTGCCCTCATCTTCAGGGAATGGATTAGCGGGAATGTTTGGCGGAGATGGAAAAAGCTTTACCATTATACACAGAGAGCACTCACTGCGGTGAGATACTGGAAATGGAGGTCAACTGGGCGAGTCGACTTGAAGCGGCCAGAGGTCAAGTTATGCCCGCGAGACTTCAACTACTATACTCTTACTTCAATTCGGCTGGCCGCCGCAAGCGTCCCGATCAATTCATTAAACACCGCCAATTCAATTTTCTCTCTATTTAAATACACTACTTCCGCAAATTCTAGTACCGACGTACCGCCTGATGGAAGATTGATTGCCGGCTTCTGACCCACCCAAACATTCTGCTCTCTATTTGTTTCGAATTTTATTGCAGTGGTGGCGCACAAGGGGTATGGTGTCGCCATTTGACGGCCTCCATCGTATACGAGCAATTCCTCATCCTAACCCCACATGACTACCGTTCTCTGTTCTGTTATCGGGGACTGAAGGTGCGTCCCCGAGGGACAACGGAGGTTGGGCGAACCCCCTAGACCAGACGGTATTCGAATTCGTCACCTGTGCTCGTGATTCAGAAAGGGGTAGACATTGTCATCGGCGATTAAATGCCCTACGCTTTTTTTGTTGTTGGATTCGTATGCAGCGCTACCTCCGCCAGAGAAGAGAACTGCGACGGTCGACGCTCCTGGAGCTGCCCTCTTCACAAATCTCAGCCCTGTCAGGAACATGTCCTCGAGACATATGTCATCGATTGTGTTCCAGCCCCCCCCAGCGAATATTCCCGATTATCTCCCAGCTCGAGAAAAATTTGTACCTGAAAAGCCAGCCCAACGCAGATAAACCCATAACCCATTGGCGAGTGACAGTAGCTTACCAACCAATTAGGGTCCATTTTAGGTAAGAATAGCCACTCCATCGATTGAAGAGGGCAGGCCAGCGCGACGGCGGCCCCGAACGTCGTGAGAAATACGTGATGGTGGCGCGGGGTGGCAACCGCGAACGCGTAGACCATTTATCTACTGACCGGCAGCCAGTGGAAAGTTTCGGCCATCGTACCGTATCGAGCGCGCAGAATCAAGAAACTGTTGTCGCGCGGGAATTAAAGCTCTCATCAAGAAGCAAGGGGGGCGGGTTGCCGTTTGTTTCGATCGAAAAAGAGCCTTTCCATCAATTCATTACCTTTGGGAGGTTTATATGAACATATACATTCAAAATGTAGTAGTGACAATACCCCGCTGATTGACATTTAGGCGTAGCCCACCCGCTATAACGAACGGAAATGACAGCTCGACGTATCCCTCTCGAAAAATTGGAGGAACCCTTATCAAAAGATGCGTTATCAGCTTCCAAGCTACGATTGGTTTGCCATCAAGGCCTCGAAATCAGGTGGCAGAGCAGGATCACCGAAGGTCGAAGGACACTCTGGATGACCCTTCTCATGGCCCCCGACGCTATCTCAAGCAATCCATCCTCTTGGTTCCAAATGAATATTTTGCCGAAATGTGACCAAAAAGACGCGGAAAAAAGGATACCAAATCTGGAAGGAAAGCGTCTTGTGTATTTTATCAGCCCTGTACGAGACATGAAGGATCAAAACATGAAATGTTACGGATTCGCCCGGCCATTTGAGATGAAATCTCGAGATTTACCTATCTTCAAGGCGTAAGGAGTGGGGGTGAGCCAAGCCTCCGAAGCGCTGGAGGGAGTCCAGTATGATCAATCATGCAATTGCACCCGCGAGATCTATACTCACGGCTATATCCCATGCGTCGTGTAGATCCCACCCTCTAAAAAAGCCTAACGAGCTTGGTAACCCGGCTCTTACGCCCAGTTGGGCCTCACCTACTCTAGCCACTCGCCCGTGGAGGAGCAAACGCGCAACGCGACATGCACATTTGAATAAGTCTGTGAGACTGTGATTTCGTAGAAAGAGAATATCCATACAGTCTACTCAGTATCCGCGTGGACATAGGAAAAACCGCTTCCTCGAATAAATCCAATGTCGAACGCAAAGAGCGGTGCTCATCCCATGAGAAGTATGGGAAGCATTGGGCCACGAAGACGAGGCGAGGGCGTCGGGGGTCTAGTCGATCGTCCCTGGAAACTGATGTCTCGTCGTCCTCAATGTCTGCTTCCAATACAAGGCTGAGGCACGACTAGCAAGGGCGCCGTCCTCTCAGTCGGCATTCAGAAAGGAAAAAGAAGGAGAAAAAATCATGTCTCGGTCGAATGCAGGCGCCAATGTTTGCAAAGATAACACCCCCCTAATCTGTCCCGGTTTTGGCGGCGCCGTGTTCTAGAATTTGTCAGTGTCGTCGTCGTCATGAACATCCAATTTCCCATCACAGCAGCAAGGACAGGATTGCCGATGTCATGGGCGCGGCCTTTTGGCGCCGTTTGAAGCGGAGTCCGCCAAATTTTTCGGTCTAAAACTTTGACGGAGGAATGCTCGGCATCCGCTGTGACTTTTGTTTCACAAAGAAAAAAACAAGCTAGATGCAGAGAAAGAAGAAAAAATGTCTGTTTCGAAGTGTTCTCACATACTATGCGCCGACGTGAAGGAGTAAGGCGGAATTGACGTTCGGTGGGATTAATTGTAACGGCTGAGACTGTCCGCTACTCCGCCTTACTTTCCGCCTTAGTCACAATCCTTTCCAGAAATCCGAGAAATTGTCTTGGTTGATTGGGCGCTTTAGGCGGCGTCCCGCAAATTCGTTCGAAAAAGAAGAATACGCTCGAGTAATGGCCGACGCCGAAATTCATGAGCGCTTCACGACGATGCAGTCAGAGAGTATTTAAACCTCAGAGCCTGTGTAATAAGCAACCAACCCATCGAATTCAAACAAAACAAACAAACAAATTTCACTTTTATTCAATATGAGTTTCGTCCTACCTTCCAGGCCACTCATTCTTGGTATTGCGGCTGGTGCCTTCGTGGTGCCAGTAGTCCTCGTCGCAGTTCTCCCATACATCCGATCTCCAACAAACCGACCTCACCGAGAACCTAAAAAGCTTCCACAAGGCGTCAAACGAACGTTTACACCCAGTGGACTCGAACTGCTGGTAGCCACACCAACGGCAGACACCAACACGAAGCAACAGGTGCCAATCCTACTGCTTCATGGTGGATTCGGAAGTGCTTTGTGCTATGAGAAGTGGCTGCCACATTTCGCTGGCCAGGGTCGTCCGGTCTACTCCTTGTCTTTGAGCGGTACGTCTTCTCCTTGATAGTATACTTGACACTCATGCATAATGCAGGTCATGGTTTATCACCACGGCCATTGAATTTCGTCTCGATGAAGGCGGTAGACTTTGCGCGAGACCTTGAGGGGACATTGGACTATATCTCCTCTCTTCATCCAGATGCGCCAAGACCAGTCCTTGTCGGTCACTCTGCCGGAGGTGGTCTTTCCCAATACACCCTCTCGAACACACAGCAAGAGACATTGACGAGTGGTGTTATCCTCGTCGACGCGTTCCCCCCTACCGGTGGATGGCGAGTATACTTGAACTGGGCTCTCAATGATCCCTTGTTCGGCCTGCGAATGATTCTTCATGGAGGAGATCCCAAGTCGCCTCTTTCCTCACTAGCACTTGTTCAAAACATCTTCTTTGGATCCAAGATGAAAAAGGAGGACCTACAAGAGTTCTTCGAAGACATGACCCCGGAGGAAAGTATCGGATGGCCAAGTTCGATGATGTTCCCCTTTGTCGATATTGAAAAGGTCAAACAACATACAAACGGAAAAGTCGCATGGATAGCTGGCCAGAACGATGTCATCATGACCCCAATCCTAATGAACGAGGCTGCGCAGGCCTATCACGCCCCTTTGACGATTGTACCCTTCGCAGGTGAGTTCGGGCCGCGGCCCCTTTTTTTTTACTATGGCAACCTGTCAGAAGACTCATATGGCAATATTTGCAGGTCATCACATCTTGCGAGATGAAGTCTGGAAGGATGGTGCAGACGCTGCTCTAGCGCAATTGCGGGCGTGGTCACTCTAGTAGTCTACGATAAAATAATCAGTTTCCCCTATAGTTTTCTTGGTCGTTATCTAATCGTGTAATAAGATATGCATATGCCTTGACAGATCGGCTTGTGGCGACCAACCGATGGTGAGAAACGCGAACGTCAAATCTCGCGGTGTTAGCTTCTAACATCAGCATCTCTTCCGTAACTTTGGGTCAGTTCTCGGAATTCACAATGGCGCAAAGGCAATGCTTACTCGCGAACAGGCCTAGCAGGCTGTTCGCGTGAGAGTGGCCAAGCACCGCCATGTCTGCTCAACGAAGAGCCGATATCCAAGAGCCTCCAATATACGAAATCAATTCAATAAAAAAATTCCGGTGCTCAGGACGTTCTCCTCCAGTACCCATCGCCCTTATAATAGCTGTGAAATAGCGTACTCTTCCCTCAGGTCCCCTCACTTCCCCTCAACTTGTTCTTTTGTTTTTTTCTTTATCTTCATCACAATGGTTAGCCTCGTAATGGACGTTCCAATTGATTTGGACGAAAACAGCTCCCGCTTCAGTATCGACATCTCGAGAGACCTGGTGGAGAGGGCTATCTCGACAGCGGCGTCTCTCAAGTACAACAGGTCGGCATGGTCATCTTCAAGTGGCTCTTGCTACGACGACGACGAAGCAACAACATCACCCATTGATTTGGGCGGAAAATGGTACTGGAACTCGCCAGTGGGCGATGCCATGGAACCGATAAGCCCGTCGAGCTTCACGCATGATTCGGGATACTTGTCACGGTCCAACAGCATGAATGAGGATAAAGAAGGCCACAATTCTCACTGCTTGAACACTCGTTCTGCCAACCAGGTGAGCCTTTTCATGGGAAGGGGTGGCTGGCCTGTGACTTATGCTTCGAAGCTGCACCGCCGCAGTATCACCAACCGCGACCCAACTGGGCCCCAAGAAGTGATGGTCAAACAGCTTCAGAGCACCCGGGAACTCGAGCTACTCCAAGAACTCAACAGCTCTGCGCTGCGCCTGGATCCTTGGAATCCCTCGCCTCCGCTGATTTCGATCGTGAATGCGGATGACTACAATTCTGATGAGCCATTGGCAATCTTCGAGCCCCTCGTTCCGTACGACTCGCAACCCATAGGCACGGTCGAAGAGGCTTTGGACTTTACCATGCAGCTCCTGCAAGGCCTCGTATTCCTGCAAGAAAACAAGATCGTCCACGGCGACATTCACAGCGGTGTTGTCATGATGGACCCAACTACCCAGGATGGGCTAAATCGTGTTCAATGTAACATCCGTTATCACCTGGTACGTTTCCTTCTGTACCTGCTTGGAGAAAGCTCGCTAATCGTTTCATCAGGCCGACTTTACGCATGCCACAATGCTGCGCCAGCAGGACGATCATCTCTTTTGTGAAGATCTTAGAGACCTCGGCAACCTCATCAACAATTCGTTCGGAAAGGTGTGTTTTCTGTCCACTCTATCAAGCTTCCAATCTAACAGCATATCTTCAGAACATGCCCGAGCTCTCAGACATCATCAGAGATATGACCAGCCTCGACAAGCTGGCGACGGCAAGCCGCATCCTTGGAGACTTGGAAGACCTCGTCGCCCGTCTTCCTGCCGACAGAATCAAATCCCAGCTCTAATGCGAGAGATGTTGTTGTTGTTGTTGTCGTGACTTTTTTTTATTCTTTTATTATTCCTCCGCTTATGCGGGGTATATAAATTGTATAACTTATAGGGTGCAGGTCATCTCTTACCGGGGCACCTTTGTACGCATATACCACCAAAACCATTTTGTTCTTTTTCTTCCAAATCAAACTGTTTTACTAAGCTCATGGATTGACCACCTTAAACTCCACTCCACTTCTAATTAAGTATCAGCTCAAGCATTAGCCGCTTAGAGTACATTCTCTCTCACGTTACAGTGTCCCATATACCAGTTTCTCCGACCATATCACTCTGATCTGCGAAAGCCGAGTGGTTCATCACATCTTACTTAGGCGCTGCCCATTACAACGACACCCGCATCCAAAAAGTCACGAGATATGGACAGCATAATGGTCAGTTAGTGGCTTGGACGCATCGCTTGCTACCCTTACGTGAGCACAGGTAGATGCCACACACGTCCCAGAGTCACCTACTCAGATGTCCCCGTCTTTACCCTCGCGACAAGAAATTCAATCGACACAAAACCTTATTGAGCAACTCGAATACGAGCTGAAGCAAATACGCATTTCCATCGCGAGAGAGCAGAGAAGGCAAACAACTCGATTGAAAGAAGGCAAGTACACAGGTATCCCCGTCTCTGTTCTGACTGTCCGTAGAACATGAGAATTGGGCCCCAATTATACAAGATGCTAAGGCGAGACTGGCCGAGGGCGCGCCTGTTTCTGCCACCGAGGAGCTCAAGGCGCTAGAGGAAGAGGAGAACCAAGGAAGGACAGCCATCAGACAGGAATTCAAACAGAGGACTGCCAGTCTCATGGAAAAGCAATCGGCAGTAGAGGCGGAATTGGCCAAGCAAAAGTCGTTCCTCGCCTCGGTGAGAAAGGTGGACGAAGATGCGCTGTTGGAGATATTTGATCACTTCGTTTATACCGGGGGTTCCCCATGGGTATTGGCACATACCTGTTCCCGATGGCGGAGCGTGGTTCTATCATCGAAGCAACTCTGGTCAGGGATATTGATAACGACCAATATCGACTCCGAGGTTGAACGCAGACTCGAAGGGAAAGAGGTATGCAACTCACTGCCTCGATTGGAGCGAGCCATTCAAAGGGTGGGAGACGCGCCTATTGATCTCGCGATTTCCCTCAATTGGTCACACGCCGCGCTCGATGTCCAATCCACACTGGCGATGATTACGAGAATAACGGAGACTTGTAATCATTGGCGGACATTACACATCGAAAACTCCGAAAAAGTACTCGACGGGGACTATGTCTTTCCTGCGGGTACGTTCGACCAAGGCCTACCAAACGTGACCCAAGTGTCCTTTCATATGCAGCATCATGTTCACGGTAACTCGAGTAAAGGATTACTGCCGTTTAGGGAGCTGATAGACGCCATTGAACGGACGGCTGAAAAGTTACATGCTGCCCATTTCCACGGCTTTGGTCACAATGAACTGACAGACGCGTACTTTTCATCGCCAACCAGGATAGAAGACCTATCTTTGATTCATGTTGAACCAAGATACATTCGAAGAGGCTACAGAGCTTTGCTCGATGCCTGTCCGACCAGTCGCGCAGGGTGGCGATATGCCTCATTTGCGGGCGTGGCGGAATTCAGGCTTGACAGTGCCCGCGAAGCCTCTTTTGGCTTTATAGTTCCCAGTAGAAGGATCACTCTCCATGGTGACATCCATGAAGCGCTCCGTGAGACCGTCCTGAGCGACATTCGCATTCTAGATATCGTCACGACATCACCCCTGAAGCTTCCTCACCAGCTTCATCTTCCACGCGTTTATCAGCTGTCAGTGTACAGCGAGGAACTCGAGGACCTACGATTCATACATGCGCCCAACTTGGACAACTTCCGAATTGGCCTATCATCAAAGGAATTACATCACATTCACGCCAGTATGCTCGCATTGGAGGGGCTGTGGAATCGTGGCACCGCACCACGACCTGTGCGGGTCAGCTTCGAGGGCATAGGGGTTAGTGGAGCGATGCTCCGCAAGCTCTCCACCAATAATGGGCGATTAGAGCATGTGAGGCTAGTAGACGTGACGTTTGAACGGCGCGGGGCTCTGCTCGGGCTCACTGAGGCGGCTTGGCTAAAGAGCGTGGAGATCGTGTTCACCGACCAACTAGACGTTGGGAGGGTGGATAACCTTTCTACAGACATCCGTACTCTAATGCTGACGCGAAAAGAGTCCGATGTCAAGCTAAAACGAATAACACTCACACATGGAACGGAGGAGGAAGTATTCACTCCTGATACTATTTGAAATGTACATATTGGGGATAATGTAAAAATGACCTCCTTGACCTTAATGTGGGATTTTAAGAGAAGCAGCTACGTGGGGAGTTGTACACTGCCAGATGCCTGCGAGGCCAGGTTGAGAAAGTCCGTCGTCCATGGAAAAGCCACTTTCACTGGCCATAATAAACCTCCCATCAATCATGATGCCATTATCAGGGTCGCTCCCATCGAGAGAAGATTGGTGTGGCAATGATTCTTCGTTGGGTATGCACAGCGCCCGGATCTCAGGCGTAGGCACGCTGGAGGACAAATATCGGAGTGAATTTTTATCCTCATTTCGGTGGATTAGAAACTGGACTGTTGTCCCATTTCCCGGTGCCCATTCCCCATCTAACAGCAACGCTCCGCGGGATGGGGACCCAGCCGATATTGAAAACGTTCTGCAAACCTAGGAACGCCCAAATTAGTAAGATTCAGGTGATAGGCTAGAGCTTACCTTGCCATTAGCATCCAAAAGTCCTAGCAAAGCAGGCTTAGATGCGGCATCGTGTTGGTCGCGTTCTAGATCTGGAACATGCTTCACTAGAATGGATACAGCAGACATTCCGTCTAGTGTATATATCATATTTGACGCAGAACTATTTCGAGTTGTCATAGAGGACTAACAAACCGTCTGGACAACGAACCTTGTCACTTTCATTGGAGATCCAATCGCCTCCAAACTATCAGTTTCCACCATTATCGTCCCTTTGGGGTCTGCGGTAAGAGCAACGCCGATGGCACCGCTCGAGTGGAAAGCTCCCGACTCATACAGAGTGTAGGGACGACCGGTGATGAAAGGAGTTGATGAAGCAGTGAGACCAATCTAAACATATTGATTTTGAATGTCACAGGATGGCTTGGTTCGCGGCGTACCTTGGGCACACGGGGAAGGTGGTGTGTCAGAGCGTCGGTCAGGCCTTCAGCCGCATCATCACTAAAGTATAACAGTGTCGAGATCCTTTTATAGATATTAGACATGCTTTTAGAGAAACGATCGAACGTACTTCTTTTGAGTGCTCGCCCAAGTTTTTAGAGATGGTGGAAGTTGAGGTATCTTGCGGGACCCATTTGCGCCCCATGATGGTACAAAGTCCAAATCGATTTCTTCAGGAGCTCGCGACATTTGCTCCTTGGAGTACCATCTCCCAACCTGCGCCTTTTCCTTTCCAGGAATCGTAGACCTCCAAACATGGTGATTGATA
>KN824293.1:419653-443495 GCA_000827415.1 Serendipita vermifera MAFF 305830 | reverse complement strand
CGGCGTACCTTGGGCACACGGGGAAGGTGGTGTGTCAGAGCGTCGGTCAGGCCTTCAGCCGCATCATCACTAAAGTATAACAGTGTCGAAATCCTTTTATAGATATTAGACATGCTTTTAGGAAGATCATCGAACGTACTTCTTTTGAGTGCTCGCCCAAGTGTTTAGAGATGGTGGAAGTTGAGGTATCTTGCGGGACCCATTTGCTCCCCATGATGGTACAAAGTCCAAATCAATTTCTTCAGGAGCTCGCGACATTTGCTCCTTGGAGTACCATCTCCCAACCTGCGCCTTTTCCTTTCCAGGAATCGTAGACCTCCAAACATGGTGATTGATAGCACGAGGGATGTTTAAAAATGAAGCAGAGAAAGGGAAATCTGGATTTATTTGACCCGAAATGCAGCCAAGATTGTTTGAAGGGAGCTTTGTAACATCAGAAAAGATCGTTTGGAGGCTACTGGCTGATACTGTCGGTGGCGTGTGCAAAGCAAAGACAGTCGTTGAAGACGCTGAAATATCGAAATTGCGAATATACTGTGAGAGCCGTTGCTCGGACCGCGCTAAGAAGGTGACAGCACGGATGCTCATTCAAGTGTATTTTGAACTCCGCGCGACCACCCGTGTATTTGCAAGAATAAGACACGATACACAAAAATAAAGACAGGGGTATAAGGGAAAGACAGAGAAATGAGAGTGCAACAATACCGCCCATCGGAAGCAGCCACGTCTTTAACAACCGCTACAGCACACGAACGGAAGGGCTATGCAAGCAAATAGACAATGTCCTATACCCTGCATGAGTTGAAAAGCTCCGCCCGTTGAATGTGAACAACAGTTGCAGCAGTTGCAGTCGGAGCAGCCGGAGCAACAGCCACCTTCCCAGTCATCATCATAGTCGTCGTCGTGGACTCCATAATACCCTGCGTATTCTGGTTCCTATGTAACACATGGTTCAGAAAGTGTTATTACGAGCTATCAAAGCGGCTTACAGGGGTGCTTTCTCCCGTTTGGGGGGATATTTGGGGATCGGCTTGTGCTGTATAACCCGTGTTTTCAGTCTGGTAGAAAGCAATCAATAAAGTGAACGATGACAATGGAGCATCGTCTTCCTCACGCCGGACATTTTACAAGGATTGCAAGGAAGGTGGTGGTTCAAGGCAGTATTAGCCTATATTAGCCTAATAAATTTTCGTTTGTTGTCACCAGGGATACAGAGAAATAAAGAGAGGTACCCGCGCCCTGTTTGCCGATCGTTTCCCGGCTTCCTAAATTTGGATAGGGAGTTTGCCGACGGAGGAGCCTGTCTCTATCTCCTGATATGCTCTGCCGATATCCACCGGGGGATATGTTTGATGAACCACCACCTTGGTTGATTTTCTCCCAAACTTGGTGATTGATAGCGCGAGAGACGCCCGTAAATGAAGCGCAGAAAGGAAAATCTCGAGTAATTCGATCTGAAATGCACGCAATGCTATGAGGAAATTTCGTGACATTGTAAAACGTCGTTTGGAGCTATTCGCTGGTGTTATTGATGGAGTGTGCAAAGCAAAGACGGCCCTTGAAGATGCCGAAGTATCGAGATTGCGGATGTATTACTAAGAAAGTTGTTGCTCGAACCGGAGATAAAGTGACAGCGGGGATCTTCATTCAAGTGACTTTGGAACTCCGCGCGCCTATCTATGCATTTCAATAATTAGACACAATACACGAAACATACAAGGGGAAATCAAGGTGCAAGATCAACGCGTATCCACCTTAGCAATTGCTAAAGCATGTAAACGGAAGAGCCAGACACGCAATTAGGAAATATCCTATTCCCTGCGTGGCTTGACCGGCACAGCTTGTCGCACAGCAGTTACAATAACAGCAGCCGCCACCTTCCCACTCATCATCGGAGTCGTCGTAGGTACCAAAGTGTACCCCGTCTTGGGTGTATTCTGGTTTCTATATAGCAGATAATTCAGGAAAGTGCTTACTAGATCCATGAAACAACTTACAGGATTGCTTTCTCCCGTTTGAGGTGTTATTTGAGGATCAATTTGTGCTGTGTAGTTCTCATTTTCAGTCTGTCAATGCTAGAAGTCGGTCAGTCGGAACAGCGATAGCAGGGCAACATCTTCCTCACGCCCGACATTCCAAAATAATTGCAAGAAGGGTGGTGGTTCAAGGTAGTACTAGTAAAAAGCTTTCTATGCCACTAGGGATACGGGAAAGAGGGGTATATATCCGGGTCCCGCGCGTTTGGCGCGGCGATAGTTTGCCGGCTTCATAGATTTGGACAACATAAACATCCTGTATTAAAAATGAAAGACATACAGAATATCTATTCGATTGATTCCAAAGGCTATGACCTGCCGGTACCATCAGTCAGTCCTCACTACGAATCGCCGCGCCCAATTCTACAAGAACCTGCTCACTATCAAGCTCCGGGACTTTCACTTGGCCGATGTATAGTATGTCGGCTCCGAATTTTTGGTTATTACACAAGAATTCACACATAAAGGGTTGGTATTCGCTCTAAAGCACGTGGGTGCCGTGTCTACGCCGATTGCGCACTACATAGGTGATCTCGAGGTGCATCATCGATAATAACGCCAAGGTCAATCATAACGATCGTTTTAGAATAGCTTTCTTATTTAGCGCCTCCCCCGGACGTCCGAGTTACGACACGAGGAGTGAGCGTATATATAGGTTTCGCAATACCGGAGGACTGGTAGGCGGACGTCCGAGTCCCAACAAAACGTAGGCACTTACCAGATACTAAACGCTAAATAAATGGCATTGTAGACGAAAGTGTAATTGCAATTCCAGTGTTTCATATCTCGACTACAATTTTACCTATGGAGGAGCCTGTCTCCATCTCTTGATGAGCTTTTCCAACGTCCATTAAAGAGTACGTTTGATGCACTACTACCCTAATTGCTTTACCGTCTTCTTCTCCGTTTCGCGTACTGACAAAGGCATGATAGGAGATCTTGGGCAATATTTCCTCACCAAATCTCCTTATGAGTTCCGTCTGGTACTCCTTACTGCGAGACCGAAAACCTGTGCCCGAAATTTGCAGGCGCTTAAAAAGGATGGGGCCAAGGGAGGTCTTCTCCACCTCCATTCCTATTATTATTCAATCAGCGTCTATGCCCACATATTATGATATACCTACCGCTCATAACACCAAGCATAACCATACGGCCATCAACGGCCAGCGAACCCAGATTCTTGCCCCAGTGGCTCTGCCCTACTAGGTCTATCAAGACGTCAACTCCCTTGGTTTTAGTCACCCCTTTGATCGTTTCCTCAAAGTTTTTCTCCTTATAGTTGATTGTGTGCAGGATTCTTTGGTCCCCAATCAGGTTATGAAGGACTTGAAGCTTGTGCTCGGAGGATGCTGTGGTAAAAATGTGCTTTCTACGAACTAGTAAGTTAATTACTACGGATCAGAGGGTAGATCACCTACGCTGAGAGTAACTTGGAGATCTGTAGTGCCGCAGTGCCGACGCCTGGAGGGATTTTAGCACTCTCCAAGTTTCTCTCCTGCCGACTAACCGCTTGCTCCACTATGTACAAGTACGTTCTCTCCTTCTTTCAGATGAGCAACCATGACAAGGGCCTGATATGCTAGACTAGTATTAGGAATGAGTGTTCTGTCTGTTCAGAGAGGCGCACCTGTAAGGTAGTTTTGCATGATTGACGCAGCGATAACCCAACTCATATTTTGTGGCTTTGGTAGAATAACTTTGGTGCCTACAGTAACATACTCTGCATAGGCGCCCTACTAAGGGCATGAGTGGGGGGCTGTAACAAGGTATGGGACTTACACCCGTAGACAACCCAAGAACTTCATCTCCTACGGTCCAGTTTCCTGGATTCGGTCCAAGCTTGGAGATTGTCCCAGCGAATTCGACTCCGAGAATCTGGCTGGCTTCAGGAGGGACCGGGTAATAGCCATCCCTTTGCCTGCGGAGCCTCAGTCCAACATCACGTATTAGAAATGAGAGGCGTACAGAATATCCATTCGATTGACTCCGAAAGCTTTGACCTGCCTGTGTTATCTGCAAGTCCCCCCCGCTAGAACTGACGCACTCACCTTGACGAGAACCTGCTCGTTACCAGGCTCCGGGATTTCTATTTCGCCTACATAAAGTCTGTCGGCTCCGAATTTCTGATTGTCACACAAGACTGCACGCATGAGAGGTTGATATTTGTTCCAAGGAATGTGGGTGCCGTGTTTACACACCAATTACGTGCTATATAAGTAATCTCAAATTGCATCATCGGTAGCGACCGGAGGACCGATAATAACGACTATATCAAAGCATTCTTATTATTTGGTGCATACCCGGACGTCCGAATGAGGACAAGAAGAGTGGGCACGGAGGTTTCGGAATACCGACAAGGCTGGTAGGCGGACGTCCGAGTCTGCTCACCTCGGCCCAGCCCAACAAGCCGTAGATAATTATTAGATACCTCAATTTTAGTAAGTGTTATTGAAGACGAAGGTGTAATTGCAATTCCGGTGTTTATATCTCGACTACAATTTTACCTACAGAGGAGTCTGTTTCCATATCCTGATGTGCTTTGACTATTTCTGCCAGTGGGTATATCCGATGTATGACCACTCGAATTGGCTTGCCATCGGCTTCCCCATTTCCTTGATCATCGAAGCTGCGGCAGGAGATATTGGGCATGATTTCCTGACCAAACCTCTGTACAAGGTCCGTTTGATACTCTTTACTGCGCGACCGGAGCGTAGACCCTGTAATTTGAAGCCGTTTGAACAAGATGGGTCCTAGAGATGTCTTTTCCACATCCAATCCTATAGCTAATATTAGCTTATAGACGTTGATAAATGAAACATTCTGACCACTCAAGAGACCCAACATGACCATTCGACCGTCAACAGCGAGCGAACCGAGATTCTTCTCCCAGTGACTTTGTCCCACAAAATCGATCAAGACGTCGACACCCTTGTTATCGGTAAGTTGCTTGATCTTGGTTTCAAAGTTTTCCTGCTTGTAATTGATCGTATGCAGAGCGCCTTCATCTCCAACAAGCTTATGGAGTACTTGAAGTTTGGATTCGGAAGATGCTGTGGTAAACATTTTCTTGCTAGAGAAGCATCATTGAAGCGCGAGTTTCACTCGTTTCTTACTCACACTGAAATCGCTTTGGCAATTTGCAGAGCCGCTGTGCCCACACCTAGGCAGATTCAGCCATACTCGTCCCTCAAATATGGCGTGGACTCACCACTCGCTCCAGTATGTATCAGTACATTCTCTCCTTCTTTCAGGTGAGCAATAGTGACAAGAGCCTGGTACGCTGAAATCACGTGAGCCAATGACGCTCGACACCCTGAGACACTCACCTGTGATGTAGTTCTCCATGATGGCTGCAGCGATCGCCCAACTCATCCCTGGCGGCTTTGGCAGAAGGAAATTGACTCCGATTGCAATATACTCTGCATATGCACCCTGTAGATAGTATGATTAAGAGGAATGCGTAGCTACTTCGCTGTACTGACACCGGTGGCTAGGCCCAAGACCTCGTCTCCTACAGCCCATTTCCCGGCATTGGGTCCGAGTTTCTCGATCGTGCCAGAGAACTCGACACCGAGTATTTGGCTGGCTCCAGGAGGTACCGGGTAGTGGCCCTCACGTTGGCTATTTTGGGAGTGTGAATGCAATAATCACCACCCGAAGGGGAATAGCATACAGGATATCCATTCGATTGAGCCCAAAGGCTTTAATCTATAAGTAATCGTGAATTGTGGTACTGCTACGTCCACTTCCAATACCTACCTTGACGAGGACCTGCTCATTCTCAGGTTCTGGTGTATCTACCTCACCTACGTAGAGCTTTTCCGCTTTAGATTTCTGATTATCGACAAGGACTGCACGCATTGTTGATTGAAGTCGGATTCCAAGTGACGTATTAGTAATATGAGCCAGCCGTGAATGCGAACTCGAACTGAATAGCCACCACTTTTGGTTCATGGCGTCTTCGATACCTTTACCAGAAACGTCGTTGGCGGAATATGTGACCTTGCTCAAAACTCAAACAGACAAGACTGTAAACGCGGCAGCTGGACTCCCGCGGGACATTGCGTTTCATCGAACACTTGATCGAAAATTTAAAACTGAGCTAGATGCGACGTCGGCACGCGTTCTTCGACTCACAAATCGTTTGCTACAATTGGCAGAGACGCTTGATCCTAAATCTAAGCCGGCTGCGAGCAAGGTCAAGCATGGTGTGGAGGACAGGGTGGCCCTGGTGGACGAAGAAGATGTCGTGGACAAGTTTCACTCTGTTGTTGTTGACGTCTTTGACCCGCTTTTAGAACGTGTCGTACGTATTTACGCCCTTTAGCGCGTTCTTTAGCTGATATGCGCGTAGGATCACTGTCTAGATGTTCATGCTGGTCGTATCAAGCCTGTTCAAGAAGTAAAGCCCGTTTTAAAAGAGGATATAACGGTATAGATAGTGTTCTCAAGTGAGGAACGTATGTTGACGCGTAATTTGGCCAGGGAGCAAGTTTACAGAAGGCGGCTCGACTTCCTCAGCACATTCTACACGCTAGCAAGCTACCAAAGCCGCAGCTTTTGTTCCTTGACAAAGTAGCCAACTCAAAAGACACCAAGTGGCAGCATCATCCGGCCAGACTGTGGCATGCGAAGCCGTTGACCAATGACACGGTAGTCTCATCCCATCCTTACCAGCATGAAATCACTACACTACAATATCCCGACTTCGTATATACATCTCGCCCACCTATCGCTCCAAAGTCATTCGAAGATACTCCGTTCACATTTGTGGATACAAAAGCTGGTCTGGACTCCTTACTGGACAAACTACGCCAAAGCGAAGAGATTGCCATCGATTTGGAGCATCATAGTTATCGCAGCTATTATGGCTTTGTCTGTCTGATGCAAATCAGTACAAGGAGTGAAGACTTTGTCGTCGACTGTCTGGTACCCGAGATACGCGCGGGTCTAGAAGCTCTGAACGAAGTATTCACCGACCCCACGAAACTCAAGGTAAGTATTCCGAGTATTCGGCATATCATGACTTACCTCAAATAGGTACTCCACGGGGCCGAATCCGACATTGTATGGCTTCAAGAAAACTTCAACCTGTATATTGTCAATTTGTTTGATACATTCCACGCATCTAGAGCTCTCGAGCTCCCACGAGCCTCCCTGGCGTTCCTCCTATCAGCCTATTGTGACTTTACTGCCGACAAGCGATATCAACTTGCGGATTGGCGTATTCGTCCACTCCCATCCGAAATGCTCCACTATGCTCGATCGGACACTCACTTTCTCCTGTTTGTATACGACCAACTACGAGAAGCTCTACTTGAGAAGAGCAAGTCGTCCAACTCTGAATCCTCCGGAGGAACATCCAGCATTCCCTCTTTTGTTCGGACTGTCTTGAAAAACTCGGAAACGACGTCGCTGCGGGAGTTTGTTCGGGAACAGTATGATGCCGAGAACGGAGAGGGCATGCGCGGTTGGGCTGGCCTGGTGCGAAAGTGGAATAAGCGTTCACTGCTCGTTGATGGTCTCCAACGACGACTATTTCTTGCCGTGCACAAGTGGAGAGACGAGGTGAGTGGCCCTGTCGGATCTTGTGGATGCTTTGCTAACTCAACCCTAGGTTGCAAGGGAGGAAGACGAGAGCTCTCTGTACGCCAAGTCTGCTTACTTCTCCTTGTTTTGGCTGACTTTATTCACAGCTTTGTTATCCCGAATCAACCTCTCCTCACGCTGATCGAGAAACCAGTTCCAACGGACCTCATCGCCCTGTACTCTTCGTTTCCCGGTGCAGTCCCACCACTAATACGAAAGCGAGGCAACGAGCTACTCAAACTCATGCAAGATGTCGCTTCCAAATCAATGGCTATAGAAGGTCCTATGAGCTCTACGAAGCCGGAGGTAGATACTCTCATGGAGGTGGAAGATGTTTCCGTGGTCATAGATACACCACGCCATATAATATTTGCCCCACAAGCGACGCCAGTCCCCGGTCTGTGGGGAGCCCCCAAGCTGGCAAGTCAGCCCGTAAATACCAATTTCTCGACCTCGCGATCCTCTCTCTTTGGAAACCTGTCAAAAGTCACAAAGTCTATTTTTCTTTCACAAAACGACAACGCACCACCGGCCACCGTTGCAAAGTTGTCTGCCCCGCACAGTTCGTTTTTGGGAACTGGTTCAAGGAGTGCCGTGCCAAGCAGCAGTACAATATCTCAAAAAATTGCGAAGATCCATGATGGGATTTTGAAGGCGGACAAGCAGGTCATATCGATCCGGACAAGCTCGAAGCCCACCACTGCCAGTCCAGACGTTCCTGCCTCCAAACCATCAGTGAAGGAAGAATCTGCCAATGTTGAAGTAGAACCGACCCCGGTGGTTCCTATGGAGGTGGCATTTGTTCCACGATCCCAACGTCACACGACACAACCAGACGACCTTGACATTGTCCAGGTAGGGCAACGCAAGAAAAAGCGAAAGAGGGTGGACGAGGGAGAACAAGGTGCAGCACAGAGAAAGAAAAGAGGTTCTACTTCAACTGCCCCAGGTCCTGACGGGGACGAGGAGAAGGAGACGACCCCCGAGCTAAAGGTGTTCGACTATAGTGCTGAGCCAAATATTTTGGACGAAGGGATGAAGGGTGTGGAGACGGGAGGTGCACGAAAAGGAAAGCATATAAAAAAGGATGTCAATAAAGGTGTGTGGCTATTGGGCTTTCATTTTGTTCTTGTGCTCATCGTGTACCCAGGAACTCGGCTAGACTTCAAGTCTCTTGGATTTGGACCCGCACCCAAGGCGATGAATGAGCCGAAAAGCGGGAACAAGTCGATGACATTCCGATGAGAAGCGTCCCGTGTTTTCCTGTGGCAGACCGCATTTGGCAAATGTACACAGGCATTTCGTAGTGACATGTAAGATTGTTATTGCTCCCAGCGAATAGGAGTAATTTGGCCATTGCCTACCTTGGGAAATGAGAATCACGTTCACCCGCGTCCTGCGCTACCTTCGACCGTTTGCTTCCGAGCAATTATATAAGCGTAGAGTCGACCGGCAACACCAAACCCGATCACCCAATTAGTTTTTTTCATTCCAGACTTTTCTCTAAATCTCAAGTTTAGATGTTGCGATTATCCTCTCGAGCTGCCCCACGTCGTGTCTCGCTTGCTTCTTCTCGTCCTTACCATCTCCCACTCGTAGTAAGTACCTGGCATATAGAAACTAGTACAATTGCTAATTTGCGTTACTTCTACTCTAGATGCCGGCTCGAAAACAGTCTTCATCATCTGTTGGCCCAATGCTGGCGCAGGAGGCTGACCTCCCGGGACTCCCCATACCCACCATCGAATCCACTGCCAATAAATATTTAGAATCAACCCGTCCACACTTGACCCCGTCCGAATTTCGAACGACGCAACTTGCCGTCAACGACTTTCTTTCGTCCCCGCTCGTCAAACGGCTCCAAACCCGGCTAGAGGAACGTGCGGTCAAGGAGAAGGCTGAAGGACGAAACAACTGGCTGAGCGCGTGGTGGAACGATGCCGCGTATATGGGATACCGGGATTCCGTCGTTGTTTGGGTCAGCTATTTCTACGTCCATCTCGCAGGCAAGGAAGGAATCACTAGGACTCAACGAACTGCGGAGCTAGTCAAAACTCTCTTGTTGTTCAGACAGCTTGTGGAGAGCCAAAAGCTGGAACCCGAGAAAGTCAGAGACACTCCGCTCGCTATGAGTTCCTACAAGTGGCTGTAAGTGCTCGACTTTTGATTGCATATCATTTCTAATGTTTAATCCTCTACAGTTTCAATGCCGCCAGAATCCCGACATCCCCGTCTGATACCGCCCACAAGTTCCCCGCGGACTCGCACAATCACATCGTCTTTATCCGGAAGAACAAGTTTTACGAAGTCCCGACTGTTTTAGATGGAAAGGAGGTTTCTATTGCAGATTTAGAGTCGATGATCGACAAGGTCATCGCAATGGCTGATCAAGACGCCAAGGGTGTGCCAATTGGTGCATTGACCAGTGACAACAGAGATAATTGGACCGAAGCCAGGAAACATCTTTCTTCTCTCGGAAACAACGCAAAGACATTGGAGAGGATCGATTCCGCAATCGTCATTGTGCCTTTAGACGATACGACGCCTACTTCGCGAGAAGAACTGAGCTGGGCGTGCTGGACTGGTGCCAATGGAGGGTCTGGTGCAGGAAACAGGTGGTATGACAAGCACCAGTTGATCGTGTTTGACAATGCGCGGAGCGGATTCCTAGGAGAGCACAGCTGCATGGTGAGTCGACAAGTTTCAAAAATTTCCTACTGTGGTAACCGTTTTCTTGTAGGATGGTACCCCCACTCTTCGAATGACCGAGTTTATGCTCGGATCTTTGGCAGCTGGCAAAGTAGCCCACGGAGAGGCCTCCGCCAGCCTTCCTGAGCCCAAGCAGTTGACGTTTACGCTCGATGAGAAGGTGAAAAAGGACATTAAAACTGCCGAGAGGAACTTTGATGAGCTGATTGGCAAGCATGAGCTTGAGGCGAGTCTTGATTTCCTTTAATACCATTCCTTTCTCATCCTTTATAGGTTCTTCAATACGAAGGTCTCGGAAAGAACGCTCTCAAGACGTTCAAAATGTCCCCAGATGCTACTGCACAGATGATCAAACAGCTCGCGTTCCATAAGCTCTACAACAGACCAGGTTCGTTAGCCGTATATACCTATGATGATTCTGAAGTTAACATTGGTTTCAGGTGTCTGCTATGAAAGTGCCCAAACTCGCAAGTTTGCTCTTGGACGAACTGAAGTCATCCGCACGGCCAGCTCTGAAAGCAAAGCATGGGCAGAAGCAATGCTTAGTGGCGACAAAACAAATGAAGAAAGACTCTCATTGTTCAAAAAGGCCGTGAACCGTCATTTGCAATATGCGGCCTGGGCCGCGGACGGACAAGGCGTCGATCGACACCTGTTTGGACTGAAGAGGCTCATCAAGCCAGGAGAGGAGACTCCAAGGTTATACGAAGATGTCGCATATGGACGTACGAATCATTGGGAGTTGAGCACGAGTAACCTCAGCAGCAAGTGGCTCGACGGATGGGGTTATGGCGAAGGTTTGTATCTTCAAATTTCACGTGTTTCTTCAGTTTGCTGATTCTTTTTGGTATACAGTCGTCGAAGACGGATATGGATTGTCATACTCGATTGGCGATGGATACATTCGGTGGACCATGACCTGTAACAAGGACATGGGACACAAGGAAAAAGGAGCCAAGGAGATGAAAAAGGCCCTCGAGGAAGCTGCGGAAATGGTAAAGGCAATGCTAGAGAGCTCCACTCCAGAGACCGGCAAAGCCAAATTATAGCCCTGGCCCCCTGAACTTGTCGAGCCCGGATGTAAATTATATTCCCCTGTTTCTACTTTCTTTAGATGTCATATACATTTGATTCTCTTGGTTTTTACGCAATATTTCGCGACCTCTTGCCGATTGCTATGATTCCGACCTCCGCTATTTTGGTAAATGCTCGTTGTCTCTTCTTCTTAGAAACGAGACAGACAATTCCCAGGCGGGATATGTCGGCTTTGGATGGGGCAGAAGGTTTTGGCCGCCTAGAGCACCCAGAGCAGGCTTACATACACAGTCCAGACCAGGCGCAACGCAAGCCCTTTCCCGCCGTGGACCCGTACTCTATACGCACTGATTATTCATCGGGACTATCGTCTAGACTCGGGTCTAATGTTGTGGCCTTGTGGACATGCCGAACGGAACGAAAAACCGAGACCCCCCTATATAAGCAAGGCAAATCTGCAGTCTTCTCATGGCCATTCCAATCTTCGATAAATCTTTAATAACGCCTTTCATTTTCATCAAAAAAACAACAACAATGCATTCTCCCTTCGCCAGGGTGCTGCTCACGTCGTTGACATGTATCCTAACACTGGGTCCTCAAGCCTTTGCTTTTAATCATCACCGTCTGGATTCAAGAGCTATGATAAATCCTACGTTACAAGGTAAGCAACATTGTATTATTGTTCCCTCCGTCGTCTTCTAACGCCCCCCCCAAGATAGTTACGATTTTGTAATCGTCGGCGGTGGCCTTGCGGGGCTCGTCCTTGCATCTCGCTTGACTGAAGATTCCTCTACTACTGTGCTCGTTCTTGAAGCTGGAGGAACTGGCGAAGATGTTGCGAATACCATCAGTACGTCCTCCATGTAATCCCCCTGGATTTTGCCTGACATCCCTCATTTCTAGATCACCCTGGACTCGCTTATTATGCTGGTATACTTGGAAATCCTGAACACGATTGGCAATGGACCTCTGTCCCTCAGCCCAACGCCAAGAACCGCGTCATGAACTGGCCAGGTATGTAGCTGCCCATAGTTCTCACACAATACGCTGACAAATATTTTTATAGGAGGTAAGAACTATTTTCGAAGTACCACATGCTTCATCGAAAGTGTCCTCGCCCAAACAAACCCCCCAACCCTCCCCCTTCCCCCCTTTCATCATTTTTGACACTAAAATCGCTAATAAACCCGAAAAGGACGCCTTCTGGGAGGGTCAAGCAGTGCCAATGGACTCTATATTGTGCGACCGAGCTCAGTCGAAGTCGATGCGTGGCAAAGCCTCATCTCTGGCCTAGATGGCGCCGACAACTGGACCAGTGAGAAGTTCTTCGCCGCAATGGACAAGGTAATAAACTTGATAACCACATGAACTGTGCTCATTCCATTCTATTTAGTCGGAGACATTTACCCCTCCATCGGCGGAAATTCAAGCGACCGGGAACATCCAATATGCTGCCCGCTCGCGTGGCTCATCCGGTCCTTTGCATGTAAGCTACCCTGGCTAGTAAGTTGAGTTTATTGTAGAGTACTTCCTCTAGCTTAATATCTTCCCAGTCTTCCAGAGATAGTAGGGAAGTGGACAAATACCCTGTCGAACATTGGCATTCCCGTCAACTCAGACCCTGCAGGCGGTAATGCTGGTGGAGCATACGTTACAACCTCAGCGATCAACCCTACCAACTGGACGCGATCATACTCTAAAACAGCCTACATTGATCCATACTACCGTCCCAACCTCCACATTCTCACTGATTCTCAAGTCACTCGCGTCATCTTTTCTGGAACTAAAGCCACAGCCGTCGAATATGGTCAAGATAGAAAGACGGTGAATGTCGGGAAAGAGGCTATTATCTGTGGGGGACCTGTTGGAAGCCCGGCCACCTTGATGCGCAGTGGTGTGGGTCCTAAGGACGTGCTCGATGCAGCTGGTGTACCTGTTGGTAAGTTGTATTCAACTACCGTGTCGTGCTTTGCTGACGTCGCTCCAGTTGTAGAACTTCCCGGTGTGGGACAGCATCTTCAAGACCACTTGGTATGTCTTTATCATTGACTAACCGCACATACTAAGTCATTACTAGGCTTCCCAAATCATCTTCGGCACCAACGATGAGACAGCTGGGTCCGTTCATGCCAATGCCGACGACCCCCGTTCAACAGTAAGTGATAAATCTATGGGTATTAGCACATCTGACACGAATTTTAGAGTGATGTCTTCCTTTCCTACGTCAACTCGGCCATTGCATACGCCAGTAGCAGCGAACTTGTGGTAAATAATCCGTCCTTCTAGCGAGACTGGGCTCACAATCTTGAATAGGGAGACGTAGAGAGCTACAAGAACGACATTCTCTCTCAACTGGATGCTGGCTTGGCCTCTGTTCCATCCACTGACAGTACAGTGCTGGCTGGATACAAGGCCGTCTACGAGGTTGCAGCCAACAAATTGATCACTTCAAGCTCCGGTCAAGTCGAACTTCTCTTGGCTCTTACAGGAACCAGTGCTGGAAGCCAGACTATCTCCGTGCAAGCCGCCTTGCAGAGACCCTTCAGGTGAGGACATATTTTGTCAATTCGAGACCATTGTGCTAATTTTATCTTAGTCACGGTCGTTTGTATATCAACTCCTCAAATCCATTCGACCCGCCAGTCATCGACCCCAATTATCTCGCACATCCTTCTGGTACGCCACTCGTTTGTAGTAGCATTGCCACGCTAACACCAAAATAGATCTGGTTGTTCTACGAGAAGGACTCAAGCTTGCCCGAAGCATTGGCATGACAGAACCGATGAACGCATCCGTTACTACCGAAATCTCTCCTGGCGCCAATGTGACCACGGACGAGCAATGGAACGAATTCATCTTGAACGATTTCCACACCGAGTGAGTAATTGACGTAATTCATGTATTGTACAAAATGCTGATCCGCGACCTTTACAAGATACCATCCTTCGTGCAGCTGTTCGATGCTTCCAAAGGATCAAGGAGGTGTGGTTGATGCGCATCTCAAAGTATACGGGCTCGGTCAGTCCTCTCTCCCTCTCATGTTCAGCGAGATTGGTCGCTGACTCCTTTTTTTAAGATAATGTTCGCGTTATTGATTCCTCGGTGTTCCCAATCGAATGGGCTGCGCATATGATGGCTCCTACATACGGCCTAGCAGAACAAGCTGCCGACATGATCAAGGCACAGTACTCTTCCACCGGGTCAGGCTCGAGTTCCAGCCCAAGTCCAAGTAGTAGCTCGAGCTCTCGACCCTCAGCGGCACACCCCAGCGCAGTCCCGACATCCATATCTCTCATCATCTCCAGCCTTTTCTTACCTCTGATTTTGGCTCACCTCTTCCTCTAAACGCATTCCTATGGACAGATAGTTTCCCTCCTCTTCCCCCCCTTTTCTCCTTCGTCTCTCGAGGTTAGGGTACCCTCGCCATTTTACTATCTTCGTATCTCCCTCCGTCTGGTAACTTGCTCGACGTCACGGACTTTTTTGCGCGATCGAGTTTTTCCTTTCTGTCACGGACCACTCTCATTTTACCAATATCAACCAGCGGTATTTACCCTTACGACTTGTATTACGTGGATAGTTGTATAGAACCTCAGAATAACGGCATCTCACTTTTTAGCCCCGTGAGTAGGAAAACTACGGGCCAGGTGTGATCGTTATCTCGTCAAGATTGCAAGATAGATAAAGTTACAGGTCCCCAAGTTGATGCATAAAAACTATTGGACCTTTGTAGTCTTCTTCTTGTGTGATCGCAAGAGGTATCTGCGCGCCTCTGGAACGCCAAACTTTCGAAAAATCAGCCCGATGCATCGTATGTCAGGGTCATCGTACACGCACCTTAACGGTAGGGTATACCACAAGAAGAACAGAAATAGTGCCCAAGAAGACTTTGATATGTCCAGGCATGGGTTCCGGGAATTGGCCACGGCTCCACTTGATGATGACAAGGAGTTCCGTGCAGATGGTTGAAAGCAATAGCCACGTATGTTGTCCCATACGGACAGCACGTCTGGAGTCGTTCATGTACTGATAGAGCTCGCGAACAGCCGGCAGACCGCAGAGGAAAACGCCAACAAGTCGAGCGACGACAAACGGATGCGAAGGCTCCATCCATAGAAGGAATTTGAGATAGAAGGGGCTGAGTTCGGCCGCCAAAAAGACTGAAAGTAGAAGGACGACAGTAAAGTAAGCCGTAAAAGAGCTTGTTCCAGCCCACTCAAACTTGGTGAAGTCGTGTGGGGAGAATTGCTTCAGAACACGCTTCGTGTTGCGCCTGATTGCTCCCGGTCTCTTTGGTTTCTTGGCTACGGTGGAGTCTGGAACCGTTTGCGTAGTTGGCTGGTTTTGCCCCGTGCTGTCATCAATAGATTCGTTCTTTTTCCTCCTCATAGCGAGCTTGCTTGAGCCGAAGGAGAAAGGCCGGATGTTCTGCCAGGAGAAATGCTTGACTTCCAGATATTGGCAGGTCTTCATTCCGACGTATGTTCCGAGCCAGTTGCAGAGAAGAACGTCCAGGACCCAGTGATCCCACCAGCACTCTCCAAAGTTGGCCAATTGGTGTTCTATATCACGCGTAAGTTTGTATCCTTGCGTGACAATGCGATTACTGACCGAGCGAGTATTCCGCAAATTCGAAAGCTATGCTGAGAATCTGTTTGAAAACTGGTTAGTTACTAAAAACTCAGTAGTTAAAGAGCGTACCCAACAAAACCAATAGTCCCGCAGAATTAGGGCCTTTCCGAACCATCCAAGTGCGTGTGCCACACACTGAAATAAGTGAGAATTAATAGGTCATAACAAAACCAAGGGTCCTTACGAAAATATCGAGTGCGTTCTGGGTACGGTTTAGTGCTATCGTATACATGCGCGTAGCGGTCTGCTCACCCATATGGTCATCCAGCTCAACGAGCAATCTTCGGCATAATTTTTCTCCGGTAACGGAACTCCTAAGTTGGAGTCCAAGAGTACCATGTATCCTCTGGCAGTATTTAAATCCTGGAATAACAAAAAGACCATTGCCAGCTCATAAATAAGGTTGATGCCAAGGACGATACGCCAAAATGCCGGATGTGGTCGAATAAAAGGGCCGTCGCGGAACTGAATCATCGAGAAGAGACTGATGACATGTGAGGTCACTGTCGTGACTCGAACAAGCGAGTTTACTCACAGAAATCCCGCAATGGCAGCATATATTCCTCTTTCCGTCGAAGGAAGCATAGTAGAGAGGAAAGACGGTTGAGTGAGATGCGACCAAGCACACAAACGTGGTATCCCAACTCACAAACGTTGCTTCGAGCGCCCTTCTTCCAGAACGTCTGTAGACATTCCAACGTACGCAAGTAACCCAATGGCGCAGAAAAGCACGGTCAAGGTGATCGGCTTGAAGACGAACCTCGAGTCAAAGTCAGACACGATGTCGAACGCGGTTGAAAGCGGCAAGAAGCCAGGAGCGAGTTGAATCGCATCTTACTCTACAGAAGTATCATTCGTCTCCAGAAACGGTTCAATCTTTGCATAAGATTGTGTTCGGTCCGCCTGTTCGAGTCAGTTGAGTCTATGACGTTTCATGCATATCATTCGGAATACGAACATCAAACCCTGAAAGTCCAAAACAGAAAAACCTATTAGGAATGCTACCATCATACAAGCCAACAATGCACTTACAGCGAACAGGAGCACCAAGTCCTGGTTGAGGTTCCAACTCATTAGGACCACTCAAAATTCCGGTATCTGTTTCTTCTTCCTGAGGACTGGACAGCGGATACTCAGCTGGAGGTGAATTTGGAGCGATATTTGGAGGGCCTTTGGGGAAATTCATGACCAGGCTCCGATATGGTAAAGCTCAAAAGTTGCACCGCAACCACGAGTTTAGTGGTCATTCAAACCATGGCCATTTCGACTAAAACAATGCAGAAATTATATCAGAAAGAAGTTAAACTGCATATAATATAGGTGAAAAGGAGGGTGTTAAAAGCAGTACGGCACTGGGGAAGTCCAACGTGACAGAACGCGACAATTAAAGCCAGTAATGAATGAATGTCCACCGAAACAAGAGAAAGGAAGATGCTGCATATGAAGAGTCCACCCCAGCCATAGAAGAAACGAAGCGAGCTATTATGGGAAGACCGTGTTTCAGCTAATGAAGGAACCAGATATGTCTGCAAAGTAGGCTCTCTGATCTTGCGGCGAGTTCCATGAGCTATCGGAACCTAGAAGGATTCAACCATGTGAAACGGACTTAAAAGGCGAATTCACGCACCACCAAAGAATGTTTGGAAATGAACACCAGTAAATGTGGAATTGACATAGTCTCTGACGGCAATGTTCTCCGCAGAGATGACAAGTTCACCGTTCCACCATACTCGAATGGTGCCGTCCTCTGAGCCCGGAGTGTTCAATTTGACATACTCCGTCATCGTATTCCAGTTGCCAGCTTGGAAAGTCCACGAGCCACGACCGACCGAAAACCCATAATCGGCATTGCGCGCCGAATACGGAGGGATAGCGAGTAGGGTGTAGTCGGTATTTGGGTGATTGAGCGGAAGGTATGCATAGAGCTCCCCTTTTCCGGAGGTTCTATCAACGGGAAATCAGCATGTTTTGAAACGACAGATACTCGAAACCATACCTCCACATGTACCGCAGGTCAAAGCATTTATCGCGGTCCTGTTTGCGTCCTCCCGAGCAGCCATAAGCAAGCTTTCCTATACCTCCAACTGTGTAATGGTCAATAACTCGGTATAGTGCAATGCTAGAACTCTTACACAACCCCGGAAGCTTGCCGCCTTTTGCCCACTGAAAGTCACTTTGGAACATCACCGCGTAGCTAAAGGTGATCTCCTTGGCGTTGGCTATACTCCAAGATTGAGGACCATCGAGGTAAAAGCCAAAGCCACCGCGGATGTCAGACGAGGGATTCATGCTACCTTTAGGGTAGAACGCCTCCCAAGCCGTCTTTCCTCCGATTTGAACGATATTGTGACTCGTTCCTGTTCTACAGTGAGCAATAGTGCTGCACGCTTAATTGAATGCATACCCTCGGACACTCGGTTAACGCCTAACGCGTTATCGGTGAGAGGAACGTTCATAATGTTAGGGAAAGACGATGTGGATGTCGTCCAGCCAGATTGATATGCCATAGGAAAGATGGCATGTGCGTTTCCAGCTGCCCGCCTCCGATGAACCATCCTTTGACTCTTTGGGCTACATGCCACTGACTGGATCAGTAAATAGGCAATGATAAGTAGCCTGAGGGCCATTTGTGTAAAGGAGGGGAGGGGGGAAGAGACAATAAAGACCATTCGATAATTCGACATCTTACGTAGAGTATCTAATTCGTCAATGACACATCGGTTTTGTACTCTTGCTCGAGATTTCAGACTTATATTGCATCACGACAATGAATACTAGCTATTCAATCAACTTCCTCCTGCCTTTCCAGGCTTTCCCGCTGACTTCCAAGCAGACAGAATCAACTCCACGACTTCTTCAACTCCAGTTCCTTGCTTGACACTGGTGAAGATGGTTGGTCCTGTATCACGCATCTTCTTCGAGTCACGATCCATGACCTCCAGTGAAGCGCCTACGTATTGAGCGATGTCAATCTGTAAGGTTGAGGCATCAGATTTGATACGGGTCTTTGATATGGCATGTTTAATTACCTTGTTAATGACCAAGAGGTCTGACTGAGAGATGCCGGGACCTCCCTTGCGCGGAATTTTATCTCCACCAGCTGAGCGGAATCAGGAGGTATATGGAAGTTGAAGGAGCGTACTTGCCAACGTCAATAACATAGATGATATAATCAGCAAGTTCTCGTGAATAGTTTGCTGCTAGGTTATCTCCACCACTTTCCACGAACAGTAACTACGCCACTTAGTAGGTCCACCAGGTCTTTGATGAATCACACACCTGACATCCAAATTGTGCCGTGAGCTCTTCCAAACTTCCCATGTTGGCTGAAATGTCCTCGCGAATAGCAGCATGAGGGCAGCCCCCAGTCTCAATGGCCCGTATACGATCCGCAGGCAGAGCCTCGTTTCTCAGAAGAAACTCTTGGTCTTCTCTCGTGAAGATGTCGTTGGTGGTCACTGCAATATTGTACTCGGATCGAAGGCGTCTACACAGAGCCAACGTGAGGGCGGTTTTCCCTGAACCAACGGGTCTAGGATAAGGATTGATAAGTAAGACTCAAGGAGAGTAGAGACGGGGCATACCCGCCGATTCCAACTGTGAAGCCGCGCTCTACGAAATCACGCCCAGAATAGTCGGGCAGATCCCGTTCGCCATATTTACCTACGTATAATGCAATATTAGAACATATATTCATAAAATGCAATCTTGATCTCATTTACCTGCATGTTCTAGATGTTCGTGGGTATGGCCATGCTCAATCGCGTGATCGTGCGAGTGACCAGCAGAGCCGTGGTCGTGATCGTGTGAATGGGCAGCTGGAGCATTACCAGCAGTGCCAAGATTACCAGTAAACTTGCAAACGTCGTCCGAGGCCATAATCACTTGTCGAGTGGGGTGGAAATAAATGGACGATACCCCACCCCAGCCTCACTCATTACGCCTCAAAGTTGGTCTTTACAAACAAATGCAACAGTGGTCATTCATGGTCGTGAGCTCCGTACAAAGCTACGGAGAAAAAAAGGAAAGAAAAATGATGCAGATACAACAAAACCGTCGTAAAGCGCTCTTCGCGAGCAATCGAAAACACGGGGTCGTAAAGGGTAAAAGAGAAAGAGAGTCCACAAACCTGCGTCGTGAATCAAATCAAATCCAAGTCGAAACACAAAAAGGGGAAAAATTGTCATCGTGTCGGTTTGGGTTGAGTAGTGGGTGCCGCTGCTGTCGTCTTGTCTTCCACCGTCCTCCAGAATCCGGCCCAGTCATAGCCTCCACCAGGAGTGGGCATTTGCAGTGGGGGTACGCCAGGAGTACTCGCTCCTCCAGCACCGTGTCCGTGCCCGTGTGTACTTGCGCGTGGGGTATGTCCCTTGCTGATGATACCACCATACGCCTCGTTCTGCGCCTGAGAGACGCGATCCAGCGCACGCATAAGAGACGGCGTCACTGGAACCGCGCCGGGAGGGGGCGATTCTCCCATTCGCGTACTCTTCATCTCCAACTCGGTGCCGCTCCCTGTACCGGCCCGCCCACCAATAGAATGTCGCTTGATAAATTCGGGTTTCCAGCCAGGCACATCACGGTCCTTGTGCGTCCGGCTGGATGAGCGGATGCTGGCAGCGACCTCTTCTCCATCGGAATAGATCACTTCGCCGCCCTTCTCTAGATCTTTCTCCACGCCTCCTTTCTGTTTGCCTTTGGATGAGGCGGAAGCTGTGTCGGCAAGGGTCACCCCAGACAACGAAGTTGCCTGCGTATCCTTTCGGGGTGCCCACGGACGTGGGATGTATCGTTTGCCATCTCCAAACTCTTCTTCATCAGACGACGAACCAGAGTCGGAAGAGAGATCGAGATTTGACTTCTTCAAGGGTTGAGAGGCAGTTCCGCTCCAAGCCTTTGTGCCCTTCGGACGCAATTTACCGGCTTGATAAGGAGGCGGCGCCAAGGGATCATGAGTCGATAAAAGCGCTTTGTCTGGTGGGAAGAGAATAGGGCCTTTGGGCTGAGGGTTGAATATCTTCTTCCAGAACGGTACAGCGGGTGTAAATGTGCCAGGACGGTCGTGGGCATTGGGTAGGTTTGCAGCATAGTTTGCGAGATACGAGTCCCATTTCTACAATTAAATCAGAAATCTGCAACGCCTTGTTATAATCATAAAGGCGTACCTCGTCTGGATTCTCTCCAAATTGTCGTTTAAGGAGCCAGTCAACCGCGATACCGGCAGCAGCCAAGCCTCCAAATGCAGCGCTGAGGCCCTTCTCTTGACCAGTACCCCATGCACTATCCCAAGAGACCCAGAGACGCGACCAGACATTGGACCAGTCGGAGACCCCAGAGAGGATCGAGATGGCCATGACGATCCCAAAGGCTCCCAGCCAGGCGGAAGCAGAGCGTATTGCCCCATGTTGAACCAACGGAATAGGAAGGAGACATAAGACTGTCGAGATGACTCCGCACACACCCAGGAGGATGTTGCGCGCCAGTTTCTCCGGGTGGCACACTACCGTCACAAAGAGAGAGAATGTAACGCCTCCACCGAGTCCGATAAGAGGCACTGCTACTAATTTCCATCGGCCGGAAATGGCGGAAATGGCGAGGGCGGGTAATAGCCACACTACGAGGAATTGGATACTTCCAAGGGGGGTCGCAGATGTCCGGTTCATGATCAGGAGAGCTATAAGTGTCGATGCATGAACTAGATTTTGGATTAGCTCTCGTCAACGACGGTACGGGGGTCACACGAGAGACGTACCACCGACGAGCCAGCCTCCAAGTAGGCCTCCGACACCTCCTTCGAGTCTGAATTTGCCATTCTTTGCTCCTATAGTTGTCGATAGCGAGTTTGAAGGCGCAAATGAGCGTGTCCGGTCCAGTGTCAGGAATGCGCCGGCGAAGGTCACTGGGACTGAAAATGCGAGCAACAAAGACGCATAGACGATATGATAAGGAGATGGGAGCAAGTTGGACACTGTTTGAGAGAGAGATTGTCAAGGAGTTAAGGTGAGCTCATGGGAAAGATGTGCCACAGCGACGCAACTTACGAGGAACGAGGTTGAGGGAGATATCGTCCGCATCCATAATGAAGGTGATGGATTTATTTGGCTGCCTTATGAAGAAATAAACGCCGGCCGTGCGGGTTGGGACGGGTCCAAAGGTCCAAAGATTGTTTGCTCAGACTTTGGGCGATAATAACTCATATTCAGAATGAAAACGATGCTCAGGAATATAAATATGTGTGGATTAATATGGTAGACTATACAGGTCCTGGAGGGTGCAGCGATAGTTCCAACCAGCCAGAACATAAGAGCCTATTCCATCCCACAATAATGCACAGAGGATTGTGATTAGTCAATTCCCGCAACGTGGCTGGTAATCCCATCAGGTGTGCCTCCAATGGCCAAGGACCCATACGACACCAAGCAATCCTGTCTATTGAAGGGCAAAGAAATATCGTGGGCGTATAATATATTCCATGTACCATTCACTTCTCCTGTGAGGAACCGGTGGTTGCAGGGTTTGCGGGAGGACCTCCTCCTGGTGCGCGACGCTTCGCTTTTTCAACGAGTTGGTCACGAATAATTTGTATTTGTTCCTTTTGAGCGGCTTGAATTCCTCTACATCGATGCCTATTGCAGTGAGTGGCCATAAAATGTGCACAACACGAAATATCCCTACCATGAAGCCGCGGCTATCAAAACAAACGATGCTACCGCCCAGTTACTGGCAACAAGAGGGTCTACAATGGTTATTAGTTGGCTTTTCTGTGGCACCAGCGTTTGGCAAATGTAAAACGTACTTGAGGATAAATATCTTGTGCATCCAATAGCGCTTCCACCAGCAATTCCATACACAAGGCTTTGCTTCATGCAAGGCACTCTTTCAATATTCCGGTAATCATCTGGTTTAACGGTCTGCTGGTGCCAACCATGATGTCAAAAGTCGAAAAATTCAAGATGAAATACGCCAATTCAGTTTGTTAGAATTCCCAGAAATAACATGCGAATCACCGACCTTTGCAGCGTTCCACCAGTCGGTCAACGTCGGTTTCTGCAAAGGCTTTGCCTGGCCTGTCGGTGTAGCAGAAGGTGCAGAAGCTGACGAATTAATAGGCGCTTGTGGCACCGAATCGTCACTGGGCATTCAAGAAGCGCAAGGTGGTTAGAAGCCAAGTAACTTTTTGGCTCCGATCCACATTTTGCCCTTCTCAACTAATCATCATGGACGACGATGAAATTCCGTTCGAATTATCAGCTTTGAAAAACGTTCTCCAAAATAACTAAAAGCTGTTAGGCAACTCGTCGACACTGTGGTTCCGGATGCCGCAAAGTACGCGTTCTAGACTTCTAATGTTTCTAAGATCGTGGGCCCTAAGATAGGCATCAGATCTGAAGTCCCGACCACTACGGAAGAGAAAACTGAGAGGGTACCCTTGACGATTCTGACTGGATTTCTGGGAGCCGGGAAGAGTACATTACTAAGGTGAGCTCCCATTATATTAGCCACTATGATCGAATATTTACACCAGCATAAGGCGTATACTTACAGAAAGACATGGTTATCGTATCGCAGTCATTATGAACGAGTTTGGAGATACTGCCGATCTTGAGAGTAAGCCCAAGAATCGAGAGTACATGGTCGAAAAACTGACCTTATTGAATCCTTCAAGCCGTGAATATTTCTTCCACGTCCAATGCCGAAGGCGAGTTGGCAGAGGAGGTACTCGAACTCGCAAACGGATGCCTCTGCTGTTCCGTCAAAGATATCGGTATCGCTTCAATTGAAAAGCTCATGGAAAAGAAAGGCGCATTCGACTATATACTTTTGGAAACGACTGGCCTGGC
>KN824293.1:378774-418733 GCA_000827415.1 Serendipita vermifera MAFF 305830 | reverse complement strand
GCAGCGAATAGGGTGATTCCTGATGCGACAACAGCGATGAGGAAAACATAACCCACAGCGGCAATATACGCTGTTACCACCAAAGTTTGTTGCTGAGGGGGAAGGGAGAATATTGCGCTAACAGATTGCTTGACGCTTTGTACCACGGTTGGTGGAATTGTGTCAGAGTAATTCGCGAGATTCTTGCTGAGCTGATTGCCAAATACAGCGCCGGCCATTCTGAGGGGTTGTGAGCTGAAGAGTTGCGAATTTTCGTAGTGAGAGGTACGCACGAAATGCCGCACAGTGCGCCAATGAGCCACAGATATGTGTGTATCGCCGATGCCTGGGGGATCAAATGGGGGGTGTCTGCGTACTCCACTTGTAATGCGACCACTGCAAAAATTAGTAAGTACATATAGTAATGTTTGTTAGGATACGAACGTGGCTGGTTCATTGCGATCCCTTGTCCTACTCCGAGCAATATTTGATATCCAATGAGTTTGGCGTCAGAAGTGGTTTCATTGGTTGCAAAGAACAGGCCAGCGGCAATGGTGGTTATCACTGAGCCACCTATAAGATATGGGTTATACCATCCAGTCGCGGAATTGAGCCATCCTCCAACCACGGAACCAGTGACCATGGCGATCATGTACGGAATGATGTTGATACCCTAAAGAAGAACAAATTTAATGAGAAGTTGGCAATTATCGCATAATCCTCACGCTCTGTTCCGCACTTTTGCCCAGAGCTTGATATCTGAATGGCAAGTAGTAGGTGAAGATTGCATTGACGACCATAATGGTGAAGATGGCAGCCCCTGCACTGAGCTGAGCTGAGGTTAGAAGGGTAATATAGGTTATATACAGCAAGCATACCTGCGTTCGGCGCAGAAGGATGGACAGCGGCATCATTGCACGGTCCCCCAGTCTTCGTTCCCATAGTAGAAGGAAAACGAGTAGAATCGCAGCCTAAGCCCCGTTTTATCAGTAATAGAGATAACGTTCGATAATACTGGGCATTACCGTGACGAACAACGCAATAACCGCTGGGTCATCCCATCGTCGTTCGACACCCCCACTTTGTAGAGATCTTAGAAAACAAGCCGTCATTGCTACTGCTAGAATTGTTCCGATCCAGTCCAAGGAAATCCATTTCTGCTTTAATGATTGCTTTTCGGATGAGGTAGTCGGTGGAGGATACCTAGGTTGCAAAAATACCACCGCCACTAGAGACTGGGAGGATTTAGCTTTCGTTATATAGCTTTTAGATAGAATGCTTACTACCGCTCCAAATGGAAGGTTAATCTAATACATAGATTAGCCCCTGTTCACATCCTGCTTTCAGTACACTTACGTAGAAGCACCAGCGCCATGACAGCCTATCGCTAAATACCCCTGGTAGAAAGCATGTCAGACTGTGAAAGCCTCTAGGTATTTGAATTACCGCCGAGAAGAGGGCCGAAGATACTGGCCAATCCAAACACTGCGGTAAACGAGCCCAATAACATTGGTCGAATCTTTGGTTCCGCAATTTGCGAGATGATTGCGAACATGGTCAAAAAGAGACCAGATCCTCCGGTACCTTGGAGGCATCAGCTTGAGCCTTAAGGGGTCCCTGCTTGTACTGACCTTGTATCGCCCGCCCGCAAATGAGGACGACCATAGAAGGTGCCAATGCACAAATAAGAGAACCGGCTTCGAATATAATTATGCAAAACAGAAATGTTGCCTTTGACGATAGGATGGCTAAAATCGGTGTTAGTGTTTTGAGATTTGGGTGTGAGGGTACGCACTCAACATCTGGCCAAAGAACAGAAGCAAGCCAGCTTGTGTCAAGATAAAGGCGGAGACTACCCATGTCAATTGATCGAGAGCCTGGAATTCGGATGACAACTTCGCCAGAGCCGTCACGACAATGGATTCGTCCAAGGCGACAAGAAGGACGGTCCTGTAGACTTTCAGAAGACGAAAGTAATACCACAATTGTACTCACAAAAGGACCCTAGTGTACCCCAGCCACAATCGACTGCCTGTTAGATATGTCGACTCCTGATCATTGGCACCTGTGTCGAAACTCGGCTCTTGAATGTTAGTGTTGGACGCTTTTGCGTCGATTATTTCTGTTTGAGGTTCTTTTTCGTTACGATTCATCGCGCGAAGGGGACAAGGAAAGGCTTTGAGATACGCTCAACAGAGCTGAAGTCCACAGGTTTTTAAACGTGAGCGATATCGGCGCACAGCATCGAGTCCCTTTCGATGTATGTGTGTAGTGACTCTCCTATCCGGCTCCGAGTTAGTTCATACCAGCGCCATAAGCCATAGCGCTCACTCGGGCGAGCGTATTCCGAGACTTTCTTGGCATTGCAGAAGATTCTTCGAGAGAAGGAAGTAAGCTTTTGGGAATCTTTGGAGCCATTGATTGGATGGTAGACTTATTACGGTGGGTGACTGTTGCCTCCCGCTATATTCCCTTTCGGAATACAACTGCCACTGCTCACTCAGTTATTACCTCGAACATCATGATATAAACCCTTCCGTTTCGTGAAAATGGGACCTAGAAAGGTCGGCAATACATTCACAAGGGGTCACTGTACATAGGCACCGTCTTCAAGTACCAATGGGTTCTCTAGAAGCACAATCGAGATCGTTTTGAATACGACTATATAAGACTCATACATTCCGCGTATCATTTTATCCTTTAATTTCCCTGCAACACTTTCTCTACCCTATCAATGAGAGCAGAACACAAATCCGCCGGATTGGTATCTCCAGACAATAGTGAATTTTGGACAAAACGAGTCGCCTTTGCCGCCATCATCTCCCATGAGGACTGCTGGTTATTGAGGGCATGCCTTAAATATGCGAGGACGAGGATCGTCGCCCAAACGTCTGCTTTCCGGTTCAGGTAGGCTTTCGTTAATTCGAGATCCTGTGGCACGGCAGGAATAGACCTTGTCCCAAACATGCTCCTAATGAACGCAAAATCGTTTGGGAAACTTCCGTCAAACTTTTGCGCGCGCGCGATTGTTTCGAGGGTCGGCGGTAAAATAGGGGGTAACTCGGAAACGAGAGAGCCCTGCTGGAGCTCGGAAATAGGAGAGTCCTGCCGGAAGGTAGAAGTGGTGGGACGTGACGCCGTGGATGCGCTTGGTGTAGATGGCGGTGGTGGACCTTTTACACTCTCAGATATATCCGAGGAAATGCTTGCTTTGTTTTTCCGCTTCCGCGAGGAGAATAGACCAGATAACGAGCGGAAAACACGTGGTGCCGCATCTCCTATAATACTCGCCGAACGTGCCTTTGTAGCGGCTGGGGATGAGTCGCCTTGAGGAGCCACGACTGTTGGTTGAGTAGGTCTTGCTTGGTGGTGATATCTACGTTGTACAGAGTACTCTTCCTGACCAACGTATCCTGTTGGGTCAGAATCCTCTATGGTTGGATCATAATATTCTATGGTTGGGTCATAGGTCTCGGTGAAGTTGTTATGGCGGGCTCTTGCCGCTCTCTGTTGTGAAGTGGGAGACCGAGTCGTGCTATACGCCTCCCCGCCGTAATAATTCAGATTGATTATAGGGGCAGCATTCGTGCTGTAGTTCACCGAAGCCGAGGTTGTCACTGGGGGAGCGTAAACGACGGCAGATCCCAACGGAGTTGCGGCTGAGGATTTATATCTGCCAGCCGGGTAAGACGGCGTATTCGAATCTCTCGAATCCGTGTAACGCATTGGAATGTTTGGAGACGGCAGCCCACTTGCTTGGGATGTGTCACGCTGTCCAGTCAATCTCTGCAACAGTGTAGGCCTTGCTTCGCCATTGACTATCTGCTCAATAGCCACAAATGATGTGACAGAGCTCGCAAGTGAGTAGCGCGTCCCAAGGCGTTCGATTTGGGCCCGGCTCTCTGGGGACCCCTTCATGTCTTCGTATATCTGGATAAGAGCTTCGGCTGCGAGGGTATGAAGCAACTTGATGCCTCCTACTTGTTCCGAGATCTCTTCATGGCTGATAGAAATTGGGACTACGGGTGTTACAAACTCGACACTCCTGCCTAATACCTTTCCCGTGATCTTGATAGTTCTCGAAAAAGGACCCGGAGTCGCAGGCTGCTTTATAATTGCGAAGATACTGCAACGGAAGCCGGGGTAAAGAGGAATGGGTAGCTTGTCAGACTTTGGCGCCTGTTGGATGATAGGGGGTGGCGGAAGGGTGAGTATGGCCTTCTTTGGGCCGAGCGCCACATTATCGGCTAGACTTGATTCCTTGTCGAAGAGGCCGAGAGGGGGGAGAGCGTAGGAAAGAGATTCTGCCTGAGACCCCGCTTGTGGTGCCATATGTTCTTTCTCAGAGAGTTTGGATACCATTCCGAAACCATCTTTCTCCTTCACATCAATTGATTCTAAAGGAGCGCCCCAATCAATGGTCAGGTCCTCGATTACGCCTCCACGTGCAGCTCTCAACAAACTCATGAGCTTCGTATCCATCTGTTCGCCTGCCTACTATTGTTTAACACCTGAAATATCCACCGTAGAAAATATGATAACTTACAGCGACAAACACGGCAATACCACTTCCAGCACGTGCGATTCCTTCACACATAGCCGTGGAGACCTGGTTCCCAACGCCGAGTACAAACGTACGAAGGAGGTCACCTCGCTGTTTGGCAACTATAGCATGTTCTTGCACCACATCGACAACCCCGTTCAAGTCCCACGCCTCACCGTCAGTCAGAATGAACACAGACGCAGGACAGCCTCCCTCGTCGGACATCGGGGATTTGACGGAAGAGCGCTGGTTAAATGCATACTTGAGTGCCGAGCGGAGCTCAGTACCCCCATAGGTGGCTGAAATTGTGTCCACATGCCTACTAGCCTGCGCCATGCTCTCTTCCGTGTACTTCTCGGATGCAAACCAGAGAGAGTTATGGTGAGAGCCAAAGCTGACGAGATTGAACAGCGTGTTATCAGAAGGAAGGGATCGGAGCATGATTTGGAGGGCTGTTTTTACCGACGCGATGCGTTCGCCTTGCATACTTCCACTGTCAGAGAGGTAAGATTGGCACTTCTATAACAGGGGTCGACTATATTTACCTTCTGTCTATGAGAAAAATATACTCTTATTACAGAAATCAGTCTAAGGCCCAGGCTGCTGACTCGATGCACTCACCTTGTTTGGGGAGAGTGGGAAGATCAAACTTGGGTACCATTGTCAGTGCGTATGCGTCGGTGGTTTCCTGCGCGCCGTCTTCCTGAAGCCAGCGCTCGACGGTACACCTGGGGACATCCAAGTCCTGAGCAGAGACTACGAGGATAATATCTTTGTCCAGGAATGCAGAGTCTCCAAAATTGACGAACGCCTTGGCTGGATCGTGGTCACCCTGGCGCTTCCGTGTAGACCCGAGAGTAACACGGATTAGGTGGCTCGGGGAGCTAACGGATGTGATTGGTTTGCTCATCTGTACGGCGACGGTGAGTTCGAAGCGGTTCCCACCCGTATTGCTGAGCCATGGGATCAACGTTGGAGCTACACCATAGCGAGGTGCAATGGCTACTGGCATCGTGATACGCAGCGACTCGGGGGAGTTACCATCGTGTGGTACGATGGAAACGAAAGATATGCTGAATAGGTAATGAGCGGTCTGAAGTGCTGCTTCTTTGGACCTACTAGACTTTGATTGTCTGCTTCGGTTTCACATTTCCGAGAGAAACCCGGAAGACTATTGGAGCATTAAAGGGAGTCTAAGGCTGATAGACGCCTTACCATCTGCATGTTCCTGTTGGAGAAGACCGGCGGTTTTACCCTGTGCCACGGCATGGTAGTATTCATGCTTTGCTTCTTCCCGCTCTTTGACGATACCTTTAATGACTTTGACATTGTCTAGAATCGCTTTAAACGAGCAGACTGCTGCACTGGGAGGAAGTGGAAACACATATTCGATATCGCGGTTGTGGGGACTATTTGCGTGATATTCTTGAACCACTTCTGCGATCGTGTAGACATCAAGAACTTTGTAATGGCAACGCGAGCTGACGAGGGGATACTCAGTGCGGAAGGTTGGGATGCCCATAGGCATCAGTCCAGCGAACGAGTGCATGATGAGGGAAGAGGACTCTTTGGCACAGGATGCTTAGCGGCTCGGAAGGGGCCCCCTTTTACAAGTCGATTGACGCCGACCTTGGCGGGCGTATTGAATGCACAACTCCGCATATGGAGAGCTATTGACACGTATGAATGCTACGAAAGAATTCCGCAGAAGCATAAGATCACAACGCGATATATAACCGAGGAATTTCTGGCCCGAATAATGATAGAAGATGATGTTGAGGGACATTCTGGATATGAGGAGTTGGCGCCGACCGGTATCAGAGTATCAAAAAGGAAACAACGCTCTTGATTATATAGAAAACCATGAGGTAGGATACAAACTCAAAAGCGTTTATCAATGGGTATCGCAGGCAGGTGCAAGATGTGGGATTGGTTAATATGACATTGGTGCCAACATGATTTACGCCTCATAAATTGAAATTTTTACGAATATTCTTGTTGAATTGGCCAGCTATTAGGGATCGCATGTACACGTTTGTTGTGAGAGCCAATGAAACGGTCCGACCAGCTAAGAGGGTGGAGACAAGGGCATGTAACCCTCGTTGTTCCTCTGAGTCCTTCCCTTGCGGTTGCTTCCAACTCGTCTACCACTACGATTAGATTCACCTCAGAAACCTTCAAAGGTGCATCTCCAGTTGTCATTTCGGCTGTTAATGGTTAGCGTCTTTGGACTATCTGGCTCCATAACGTGCTAGTTAACTTTAATCATAGCCATTAGTTGGACAAACCGTCCTATTTATATCCCTATTGAGCTCATTCTCGCTTGTTCTCGGTGCTCCTTCAGCAGAGAACATCGCTCTGGCGAAGAAATACGCTCCGCAATTCCGATTTCACAAGGGTGAGATCCACTTTCCTTCCACTGTAGACTTTTTCCTCGCAGGACCAGTCTCTCTATATGATGCAAGCGGTCCATTGGCTGGCGCACCTTCGCCACTGACGCCTTCAAACCTCGATAGCACCGCAAACAAAGGCGCAGGAACGTATATCACTACACACGTCAACACCAATTTGGATGGTTTTCTTCGTGGTCAAGATCCAAGAACTTCAGAGCCCAAGTCATACGTGTTCATCGCGCCAAAGGACCATGGTGTGGTCGACTTGGTTTATTGGTTCTTCTGTCCGTTCAACTTGAGCAAGAAGATCCCCATCTTAGGGTGGATCTCTAACCGTAGGGTTTTCTACTCTTGTAAAATACGTGGCGCTCATTGCTCTTGTAGATATTGGCGATTGGGAACACCTCACCGTTCGTACCGTCAATGGCGTAGCCTTATCGGCAGATTATCGCTCCCATGTACACTCAGGCTCTGGGAATATTCCGTATTCACAAGTTCCCAAATTTGACGACGACCGCCCAGTGTCATACGTCGCCAAGGGCTCGCACGGGGCGTGGGCCACTCCAGGGACATTTACCTACGTCAACGCAGTAGTCTTCAAGCTCCAAGACGAGACGAGTGATGGGGGAGTGTACTGGAACACCCAAGATGCCCTCGTCATGTACGAGTATCCAGATACGTATACCGGTGAAGACAGCTGGCTCAACTTCCTCGGCAATTGGGGAAACGAGGGAACGAATGACTGCTGGTGGTACGCTTTTCACCCGCAATGTGATATCAGCAGTGGGTGGCCTGGTCTTGTTCGTCAAGACACCCTTGGTGTGGCGAAGCGAAAGCGGAGTCTGTCAGCCGGCCCGGTCGACAACAGGTACATGGACAGCCCACTTTCTGTAGGTCTGGAGCTTTTGGTTTTAGGAGTTATTTGGCTCATTTTATCCCTAGCACACGCTCGCGTCAGCCTCGACTGGAAACTCATCCTACACTATTCACCTCGATGCGTCTGGTACGCAGAGGGTCTCATTAGAACAAGTATGCACCTCTTCGAGCTCTAATATGACAAGGCCAATAGGAGGCCCTGATATTCTTTCCCCGAAACGGTCACACAAGACCTCGTACACATATGTTCCGGCCAACTCGGGCATGTACCAGTATACCATCACAGTGCCCCCCTGCGAGCTGGGCTCGTACGTTACATCGTACTCTGTTGGTTTGTGTCAAGAAGAGTCGCAATGCGAGTATGGTACACGCCGCCGGGTCCGTGTATTTTCGTCGGATCCGACCATCCTAGGCATCCAAATGGCAGGTGCCATCATCTTGCACGACTTGGATAATTGGGTCGCATAAAGTTCGTAATACATATTTGGTTCTCGGTGCACATTCAATAGCGCCATTTTCCAGTGCTTTACCGGGCCCAGTCACAAGCAAGCTCTTGTTCATTGTAGTATATTGTCACATTGTCCATAAAACCCACATATACGAGGCGCTTGATGCGCCAGGCTTGTCATAGCGGCATGAACAGATGAGTAGCCACACGGGAGGGCGTAAATGCTAGCCCGGCAAATCAATTCATAACGAGAAGAGAGTATGCGCAGTCGATGTAGAGCGTTTGAGAAAATGGAGGAGTACCCTTTCGCCTGTCAATTGACGTCGAAGATACATTCCCGCGTGTGCCCGTGGGAGATTGAGGCCAGCCACTATCAAACCACCGAGAAGGAGTATCTTCTTCTTGATTGCATCAGTCCATCTGGTGTGAAAAAATACTGAAAACCTTTCTAGATGTTATACGGGAGTTCCGGGTGTGGATAATGTGACAGTCGGCTCCATATGCAACATATGCTTCACAACAGAGAGTCCTGAATATTTGTATTATTTTGTGCGTTATCCGACGAGGTACCATCGAAACCGGCTAACGTTGCCCGATTCAAAGCTTTTCTTAGCTCTGGGCGTATGCTTCGGTGAATAGAGTAAGGTGCCGCTCATAAGGCAGCTGCACCGGAATTGAACGGAGGGCCCAGATACAAATAGGCGACCATCAACAACACGGCGCATATCCTCGTTGCTCTATCGTGCAGGTCCCCACACTTGACCTCATCCCCCCACCTTCTTACTTCTTGCTTGGATTGGATTTTATTGGAAAATAATATCTTTAGTCGTGTTTTATCACTGTCGTTGACCATGGTGAGCTTTCTCCGCCATGATGCTCTGCGCCAATCTCTGACCGACTCCACCATTAGCCACTCTTTGAGCGAGCTACTCTCATTTTATCCGCATTAAGCTCCCTTTCGTATGTTCTCGGTGCTCCATCAGCAGAGAACATCGCTCTGGCGAAGAAATACGCTCCGCAATTCCGATTTCACAAGGATGAGATCTACTTTCCTTCCACGGTAGACTTTTTCCTCGCAGGGCCAGTCTCTTTATATGACACAAATGGTCCATTGGCTGGCGCGCCTTCGCCATTGACACCCTCAAACCTTGATAGCACCGCGAATCAGGGCACGGGAACATACATCACCACCGATATCAACGCCAATTTGAATGGGTTCCTTCGTGGTCAGGATCCTAGAACTTCGCAACCCAAATCTTACGTGTTCATCGCGCCAAAGGCCAATGGTGTTGTTGACTTGTTCTATTGGATCTTCGCTCCGTATAACCTTAGCAAGAAAGTTGGGGTCCTAGGTTGGGTCGGCAATCGTACGTTTCTATCTTACTCATGATAAATGACGAATGCTCATTGCTCGTAGACGTCGGTGACTGGGAGCGTATCACGGTCCGTACCGTCAATGGTGTGGCCGAGTCTGTTGACTATCATGCCCATGGAGATGCAGGATCAGGCACTATTCCCTACGCACAAGCTCCGAAGTTTTCCGATGACCGTCCAGTCGCATACGTCTCCAAGGGTTCGCATGGAATGTGGTCCAGCGCAGGAACCTTTACCTACGTCAATGCAGTCATCTTCCAGCTCAAAGATGAGACGAGTGACGGGGGTGTGTACTGGGACACCCAAAATGCCCTCTACAACCTCAACTATCCCGACACATATACTGGCGCTGACAGCTGGCTCAACTTCCTTGGTGATTGGGGTAACGAGGGGGTCAATAATTGCTGGTGGTACATTATCCACAAGGAATGTGAGCTCATCGATGGGCCAAATGGTCCCGCTCGTGCAGACACGCTTGGCGCAGCAAAGCGCAAGCGTGAGGTATCGGCCAATGTCTTGGTGGACAATTTGCGCATGGACGCTCCACTCTTGGTACGTCTAGAGCCTTCATATAGAGGTATTTGACTCACCTTGTCCCTAGCATACACTCGCCACGGTCTCAACCGACACTTCATCCTACACCATCCACCTCGATGCATCCGGTGCGCGAAGCGTTGCAGTAGAACAAGTGTGCGCCTCGGCAAGCTCCAACGCAACAAAGCCGATGGAGGACACCGACGTACCTCTCCCGAAACTAAAGTATACTACCTCATATGCGTATGTTCCCGCTCAATCGGGGATGCAACAGTACACCGTCACGATACCTGCTTGCGAACCGGGCTCATTTATTACGTCGTATTCCGCCGGTGTGTGCAAGGAAGAGTCGCAGTGCAAGTACGGTGAACGCCGTCGTGTTCGTGCATTCTCGTCGGATCCGACTGTCTTGGGCCCGAAAACCGCTTCTGCTGTCACCTTGCATGACCTGGACAACTGGGTCGTATAACGCTTGTTACGAAAAATGGTCACGACCAGCCGATGTATTTAAAGGATGCTGTTTTGTAATATTATTGCACAACTCTTTTTTGATTTAAAATCCTTCGTATTACGTACATTTTTCCACGTGAGCGAGCGCGTCTCGCTTCTGGTGGGTTTCGACAATCTTGAACCCGACCTGAACGCGACTTATCTGCGTAGCCGCTCTATCGAACGCAACAACCATATACCAAATTATCTTACAAATTCAATAAATCATGTCACGTCCCAATCCAATCAGCACCACTCTGCGCCAGAAACTGTCGAGTCTCGCATCCCCCGTAGCCCCCTCGTTTAGCTCCAGGCCTGCCACATTCTCTCCTACGTCCATGGGACCAGCAAAGAAACGCGGTTTACTCGCCAGCTGGCTCAGAGCCAACACGGAGAAAGACGATGACACTTCCTCGGCCAGGCCCGGTTCTAGTAGTAGTGGCAAGGGCAAGGAGCGCGAATGGGACGCCGGAGAACTCAATGAGGAAATGCAACGAATCATGAACGCCGTCATCTTCAATGGCGGGCTCGACTTTGAGTTCGTTCCTCCTTTCCGGTCCCAACTTTGCTGATTCTCACGACCGACTCTGCTGTCTATTGCTACGATGGATTCATTAGGACTCGACCTATGGTAGTCGTCACCGCTGCTGCGTTACCCGACCCATCCCATGTCAACTATGACCTGCTGCTTCAGTAAGGTCCCTGTACGGCGGCGAAACTGTGTTGACAATGTTTCGGTTCTTCCCTCCCTTTTCCCTTTCTATTCTAGACTTATCCTCTCCTATCTTGATCTATATGGTACGCTGTCGTCGTTTAAGCGCGCCGTCCCCGGGCCTCTGATCCTGTGCATCCAGTGGAGGCAGATTATTGCGTCGTATTCCTCGCCGCCGGAGGACGCTATTCTCCGGGATGGAGCTGGATCTGGAAAGCATATCGTAGCCTCAACAGGAAATACCGCAAGAACCTAAAGAAACTGGTGAAGCGCTCTATATTTAGGGATTCTATTCGTTATGCTAATTATACTTCCTCCAGTATATTGTACATTCCACAGGGTTCACAAAGATGCTCTTCTCCTTGGCCGGAGCCATTATCAGCCCCAAGTTTTATTCGAAGATCGAATATGTCTCGACACTCTCCGAACTGGCCATTCACGTCCCACTGGCACAAATGAACATCCACCCGGCCGTATATTCGGAGAACCTTAAATACGAGCGGGAGATTACGCTCCCAGCTGCCCAGCAGCCTGCGTCGAGGATATTCGGGGCATCCTTGGACGAGTTAATGGGACTCGACGGTGAGAGTGGGGGTATCCCACGACCAATCAGGGATGCCGCAGAATATTTGAGGTCGGACAGGCGTGATGGGCTGCCATATTTAGAGGAACACGGGTTATTTAGGCGGAGTCCTTCGAGCGCGCTACTCAAGCAGGTCCAGGGTTCCTATGACCGGGGTTTGCTCGTGAACCTCTCTCAGTTTGGAGATGCAAACTTGGCGGCGGTACTTATCAAGAAATTCTTTCGGTCCTTGCCTGAACCCATTTTTCCCGATTCTATGTTTGCAACGATTCGAAAGTGTCCAGATCCGGATGTACTGGAGACTAGGGATGATGCTGTTGATTACATTCGCGATAAGATTCTTGGAGAGCTAGAAGGAAACAAGCAACTTTTGCTCAATTACGTTTTCCGTGTGTCAAGTGACTTTTTCCATTGTTTTGATTCGCTGACCCGAATTAGACCTACTTCACGATGTCTCGGCACGGTCCGAAATCAACCTGATGGATGGAAGTAATCTCGCCATCGTTTTCACACCCAATCTAGTCTCAAACGAGAATCCACTCAAAGCAGTAGAAATGTCGATGGTCGCGTCAACGTATCTCAAGTCGAAAGACATTATGGAAACCGCGGGACGTTCCTCTTCTCACGCAAATGTCGTAAATTTGCCCGAGGGGTCTAAGAAGCAGCATACCGGAACAACGCTCGGGACCGTTGTCCGAGTCTGCATTGAACGCTATTACGAGATTTTCGATGAAGTTCGGGACGTGACCGAAGCAATCTCACCTGTCGAGTTTGAAGAAGGGATAGGTGGAAAGTCGCGTGACTCCCCGGTCTCTTCAAGGCGGGAGCTTTCGCCGGGACGCTCTCAGCAGCAGCAACAATCCGCCCCTGCCTCCACTCCCGCCCCTGCGCATAAGTACCAGGGACGCGTTCGTGGACGCCAGGGTCCTCCACCGTCCGCTGCCAGCGCATCCATGGCGCTATTGGCCAAAGCTCTCGCGGAGGGTACTACTCCCAACGAGCATCAGGCGTTCTTGGATCGGTCTAATGGTGCGCCACGCTCGTACACGGAACCAGACGCGCTCCCGGATCATGTGCCTGGAAGTTTTAGCCAGAATTCGTTGTTGGCGAACCGTGCGCCGTCTGTGTCGATGCGGTCTGGTGTGGCTGGGAGTGCAGGTCCGAGTGGTTGGACTGGTGGACGTGTACTTGGGGTGGGTGGGAAGCCAAAGACGAGGAGTATTATCTCTATTGATCGGTCGGGTGCGACGATTGGTGGACATATGGATGGGAGTGGGAGGGAGAGTATCAAGCTTGGGAGAGGGACGGTTACGAGTGCGGGTACGGTAAGAAAAAGTGCGAGTGCGGGTGTTGTAGGTGTTGGTGTAACGGCTAATGGGTTTTTTACTTCCCCGCATTGACTGTTGTAACTTTTTTCTGTGTTTTGTGTGTGTTTTTTTTTTGTGTGCCATCTATCTACGCTTCTGGTCTCCAATCTGTGTCTATCCCTGCCAATCTCATCTTGACTGCGAGTTCGAAGAGATAGTCGAGGCATTCCGCTTGTGTCTTCGCCAACTCCCACGTGGACCCTAGCGGTGGGTGAGTATATAGGCTGACAACCGAGTCATGAGAAGAAATAAAACAACCCTTACCCCATACGTAAACGCCATGTCGGCGGACGAGTACAGCGGCTGCTTTTGGATAATCCTTGATGGCCTGAGCCATCGAGTCCCTCAGGTCCTCTTCATGTGGCGTATTCTCGATAATAGGCACAACAAGCTCGTCCAAGTAACTCATAGCACCTTCGACGCCACCCCACCGTATACCCTTTATCATCTCCAGCCCACTCACGCGGAACACCGGTTCGGCTCCTTCTTTATTGCCCCAGAGTAACGTGGCCATTACGGCGTGCTGTGAATGGGTGTGTATGCACGCGCTCGCGTTTCGTAAATCGAATGCTGCCCAGAACAATGGAGTGCACGCGGACTCTTTGAGGGGGATGGAAGGTTTGCGAAGAAAGGTACGTTGTACGACATCTGACGGTTGCGGATATGGTAAGACGAAGATGTGGGAAGGTTGTATACGTTCTTTTTGGACACCTGATGGTGCGATGTACACCTTATCGCTTTTAGTGGGTGGCTTGAGTCTAGGCCGATTAATGCGATGCAATCACTCACTTGTCACGAATCGATATACCTCCTCCTGTACCTGTAACCCAACCTAAATGATAAAATCCTTTGCAGAGCTCTGGGATGAGGTTTGCTGGCTAGCCAGACGTGAGTTGACGCAAAAATACCCTCTAAAAACCCACATGTAATGGATCTGGAGATGTAACTAGTGCATCTGAAGTATCAACTACCGTAGAATTCGATTTAGGATCTTTTGTTTCTGTCGTATTCATCGTTGTCGTAGGGTTTGTTTGTACGTAAGTGGCGTAAAAAGTTATCGATGTCATCATTAATACTGATTTATTGATCGCTAGCAACTACGTATATTCATGTCGGACCCATCACCCGACAGCGGCGCATCATGGGGCTCCTGTCGACACCACCCGCGAGAGCTTCTGGCCGCCGTCGAAAATAATGACGCAAAAATTCCGGAAGTAAAAAAGGGTATATAATAGCCCCATCATCATAGGTCAACCCTTTTGTTTTCCCCCAATTTTCTTGTTTCTCGATTTCGACAGCCCGGGACTCGGCGCGCTCTTAGGGGAATCGGAGGTTCGGAGAGCGTAAGGAATCCCTAACTTGCTCTACTACCACAACAATCAAAAACAGTTCCAAAAAACTGAAACAACATTCTGTCATTTAATCCCTAAGCTTCTCGGTATGTCCATCCTCTCTTCCGCTCACTCCTATTCAGTCCACCGTGCTCACACGACTTGATAAAGACTTATAATTTTTCAAAAATTATCGAATAAATCCCAGGCATCATGAGTCATTCTCTGGCATCTAAGAACTCACTTTCGTCCAATTCGTCTGCAGAGTCGATCGCCGAGTCTGCGCTCAAGACGCCCCTCGACCCTTCCCCCCCAAGTACCTATATGCCCACTAAAATGCCCACCACAATCCCAAATTCAAAACTATTCTCTTCTCGTCTAGAGTTTATTCCAAAACGTTCAAACAGTAGTGCCGCCATGCTCGAGAGCCACCAAGGACATACGTTCCCCCGTAGGGCTCGTAGACCGACGATTGACAGCCTGGCCTCGATGGGGTCCCGTTCCTCTAGCAGATCTTCTTCTCTACTACGAACGACCCTTTTGCTCGTGACCTCCACTACTACCACAACCTCTATCTCCCGAGAGCCAGCTTCCTCAAGACCCTATTCGCCCATCGAATCCAAGGCGGCCAGCGCTCGACTCACGCCCCAAACCTCTTTCTCCTCACTTGCGTCCACATCGCAGACGTCCCACGCGTCGCGCAGCGTCGATGATGACGAAGAGGATGACAAACGTAGTACCAGGTCCGCTCTATGTACACATACATTCACGGCAGACGCCACGACTGCATTGTCATCAACAAGCACTTCGACCTCTCTCGCACAATTTTCAACCGTACCCGCAGCAAGTGCGAGCCTGCTGCAATTCGGGATTGCCCCAACCCCAACCCCAACTTCGACCTTGTCATTACCGTCGTCATCGTCTTCGACACGTTCGCCATCGTCTTCGGTCGGCAGAGACAGAACGCGAAGGAGACGCAGTCGAGATGGCCAAGAGCGCAAACGGCATTCCAATCATGCCTCTTTAGACGAACGTGCGTCTATTACCGGTTCTCCTAATCCGTCGATTCCTCCGACCCGTTGGCTGTCGGGCACTTTTAGTCTCGGCGCTTCCGCGTCGAAAAAGTTGTCGCAGCAGCCTGCTCCCTCCATCTCCCGTGCGCTCGTCCCAGACGAACCAGAAGAGGATTCTACGCTTATTATGGGTGGTGACAAGAGCACGAGTCCTACCGCGTTGAATATCCCTGGGATGGCGTCGAAGTGGGATAGAGTTATCACGCCTGGAGCTGTCCAGAACATTGTTGCGACTCCTCGTCCGACGTTCCCCATCGAAGCCGTAGCACAGCAGCAACAGCCGTGGGCATGGAACAACAACAAAGCCGGGAACACGAATCTGGATGCTGGTACGAAGATTACCGCCGTAGACAAAGGGAAAGGAAGGGCCATCCCACCACTCATTCCAACCCTCCAACGAACCGCCTCCGCACCCGCCCCCCAAACCAAGGCCAAAGCCAACCCCGGCGCTAGCACCAACACCAACGTAAACGCACAAGCGGCCAGCTACCTCAAACCAACACCCTCCTCGATCCTCGCACCACCCACACGTACCTGGGAAAGGGCCAAAGCAGAGCACAAGTACGATCCAAACTTACCCTCGCTCGCCGCTGTCGAGTCTAACTCGCGTCTGATGCGCGCCAAGATTGTCTGTGCGACGTGTGGTGAAGTCGGGCCTGACTTCCCAAGGTGTGGACGGTGCTCGGAGGCGTGGTGCTCTCGTTCGTGCCGTGTAGAGGCGAACAAGGTCTCTGGCGGTAAACACCGGTGTAGCCCTAGTGTGGCTTAACTTACGCCCTGACGACATGGCATGTCGGGGCGGAATAAATGAAATATCGGTGGCCTCAAAAGCACCATGCATATATGGTCTGATATATGTCCCTTTCGATATATTGGTTCCCATTCCTCTTTTTCTCTGGTTATTTTTTTTTCTCTTTTATTGTGGACTCGGTCATTATGGCATCCCATGCATGCTCAAATTGGCACAACTGGATTTTGAGATTGTTTTTTTTTTGTATACAGGTATGCCGATGTATTTTGCACTAGATTTTTACAAACAATCAAGGGTATTTGGAAGAAGACGACGCCTAGCAGCGAATAAGCTATGACGAAAGACAAGAGGAATACTGTGGCGAGTGACGAAAGACGAAGACGTATATGATAAGAGACGTGACGCGGGCGATTAGTCCATACATGTACAACAAAAGAAAAGAGCAAATACAAATACAAGGGCCTCAATGATGACGGCGAAAGACGAATGGAGTCGGTTCGGGTATCCATCCATTGGCGTTTTGACGGACTTCACTGATTCGCTGCCATTCACGATGCGTTCTGCAGACGCGGTAAAAGGGCGAAGTGAATCGATTTTGTTGAGCTGGAGCTGGTGGACGTGGTGTGCGGTCACCCTCTTCTGAACCCATTGAGGGTATGGGCAAGGGTGGGGCGGGAAGATCGTCACCTGCACGGCGGCGGCCCCAAAGAACGCGCACGTCCAGAAGCGTTTTACGGTTGGGGTCGTTGATTTCTGCGAGATCCATTTGTGTTAGTGATATGTGTACAAGCTTTGAAGAGATGACGTTGATTCACCTGCTGCAGCAATTTTTTTCCATTCTCGAGATAGACCAGTGGGGAATCCCAGATTTTGGAGCATGTGATGGTGACTGTGCTGTATGTGCTAGAAATCATCGAGTCAATGAATACCCTCGAAAGAAAACATGGCAACGTACTTCGAGATTCTGTCCCATCAGACGGCCAGCCTTTCTGAGGTTCCTCTCTACTAAAGGATCGGGAGCTGGGTGAGAGGAAACGGTTAGCCAACGGTGAGGATGCGATGATATTGCTCTAACCTTGAACCCATCCTCCGATAGGCACGAGAACCTCTGCGGCTCCACACTCGTCGAGCTGTGTGTTGTCCCAAAGCCCTTCTTCTAATGTCGCGCGCATTGCAAATTCATCGAGCCCTAGCGACGCATTTGCATTTCGGATCTCTGGATGGCTCCTTATTCAGTAAACAAGATCATGGTGTGTAGGAGACGAAATCACCATAAAAGAGTCGCTGCAATTGACTGCCGTTTGGATTCGAGGAACTGCGCATGCGAGGCACAGAGACTTTGTCCTCGCCCATAATTAGTCCCGTCGAATCGACGAGGATCAGGAGACCACCGGGTTTGAGACAATCCTGAATCTCCTCTAGGCTTTTTTGGAATTGAGAGAACTAGACATGGGGACATTAGTGAGTTCCTCCTAAGAACGAATAAGAGAGGCATACCGCGCTTGCGATGAACCTCAGGTGGATGATATCAAACCTGTTGAGATACTTTTCTGGCATGGCGAATTGAAAGTTTGTTGCCTCAAACCTGGCATTTTTTGGGTATTCTCCTTTCCAATGCTCGATCGCCTGGGGAACATCTAACCCGAGTACCTCGACGTGTGGAAATTCCCTAGCCATTTCAACAGACCAAATACGGCTGCCACAGCCAATGTCTAGGACGCGTTTTGTCTCGCCTGCTACAGGGGCTAGGATGGCCTGGACGACTTCTGGGCAGGGGTAGAGCCCGCCAAGAGAGATTTTCATAGCTTCGTGAAGTTTGTCACTGTAATTGTCGAATATCAGACGAGAAAGAGTATGCATTTTGGCACACTCACAGACGCTCTAGACGCTTCCCACCTACGAACCTCGTTTAGCGTCGTCATCAGCACAGATACAAAGGATGCACTCACCGCTAACGGAAAGCTCGACGCGTCTAGTCGAGTTTCGGATAAAGTCCTCTGAGGGCCTTTCTATCCCGATGGTGATTGGGGGAACTTCAACGGGGGGTGCTGCGAAGTTGGCCATGAGAACTTTGGTTTGAAGGGATACACAAAGTAAAGGGAATCATCTACAGGGTCTACTTATAGACCGTAGAGGGGCCGACCAGCATCGCCATTCTCTGACTTGTGGCTTCAAGTCCCCGTTCACTGAACGGTAGGAGGAAGGCTGGGTAGTAGAGAGACAATTGAGTTCTATACAACCGATATTCTGATGACGCATGCGGAGTGAGAGCGGTGCAAACAACTCGCCCAGGGAGTTTTCCGACCACTGTTTGGACAGGGGAACTGATCGTCTTCCCCATTCAATCAAGCGCCTTTGTACGCATTCTTAATGTAGTTGTCCGATCACCAATTGGTAACTCTGCGCTCCCTCTTCGCCACGATCACTACCCCGCTGGTCAGGTCCAAGCAGGCTGGGGTAACGACCACCTTCGAATATTTCGGCCGAGACTTTACAATCATTCAGTTCGCCCGAATCCCGTGAGACGTGCTCATAGGCTGTGGCGTATTTTTGACGGGAAAAGTTCTGAGGCGGGAGTGAATGAATTACGGTCTCGCACTTCGGTAATCAGATTATGTACCAGCGTATTTAATATCCCGGAAAGTAATTTGCCAGCAAATGGCCAAGAGTACGTCTTCCAAAGTAGAGGGTGGCCTCGGGTGTAGAAGCATCCAAGGCCATTGTATTAGCGAACGGCTAACCACTATGGACCAGCTGTAGCGCAAATTGATTTCTTGGAGACTAGCACGCTGGTCGAATTGGTAAAGTTATTAGTAAACGCTGAAGGTGCATCCCGGCATCTCTCCAGATACGGCAATCATGTACCATTACTTACTCCCCATTGAAGCTTACATCTTGCTCCTAAACGTGGCGAGAATATTCCAAATCCCACCTTTTCGACGCTATGAGCAGCACGAATAGGATGGCTGGCGACACGTACGCGACTTTAGACTCCGCCTCAACACACGTAGCCAATGTCAACCCTCAAAGTTTCGATTCCAGACCATCTAGGGGATACTTTGAATCCTTTAATAGGCATTCTTCCTACAGAATTAGAAAATCTGGTCGTCACTGCCCTCGAAGGAACCGAAATCTTGTATTCTATACTTGCAGACGTGTCCAAATGGGCATATACAGAGGAAGGAAAACAAAAACTCGAGTCTAAAGACCTAAGTACGTTTCCAAATGCTCATTCTGGGAGGGTCTCACCTTTGGAATTCCAGACTTTCGAGATTATGACCGAATAAACTTACTTGCGGGAACTGTTACAGGTCCTGCCAGTCGTTTACCGCCACCAGAACCAAAACCCGAACCTTGGGAAGTGGCTCAAGACGAGAAGAATACGAGGAGAGCCATTGCTGCGCTGGTCAACGCTTTGTTCAGCGTGGTCGGTGTGGGTGCAGCTGTTTGGTGGGCGAGCAAGACGACTGGCTGGAGTGATACAACAGTATGTATCCTGTCACGGTATACATGATGCAAGGCGACTCTGACTCTCTACAGCGCATTTCTTTCTCAATCCTTGGTGGTCTTGTTACCGCCATAGCTGAAGGCGGGCTTTTTGCTGTCTATTATAATAGGCGTGAAGACGCCAGAAAATACCGCGAAAAACGACGCGAGAGACAAAAGGAACGCTTGATGTCACGGTACCAGAAGAAACTCGCGGTTGAGCAAGCAAAGGATGAGGTCGTCGAAGCAGTAGATGACAAGGATGCTGACAATGAAGCTTCTGTGACGAACCTGGATGCGCCACAGGAAACAGATACCGGTCCGTTGAGACGACGGAAAAAGGGAGGCGAAAAGGAGGACGCGGTTGACGAGACTTAGTGTCTTTCATTATATTAATTCATGTCTTATTCGCGTTTATATGTCTATTTACGTGCAGTGCAAGTTGGAATGTATTTATTAGGCTGACCCTCATAGGTGTATTCGCAAATTGCAACTGTTCTACGAGCCTATTGACTCTTGAAGGTACGACTAGAACATTCAATTGTTTTGAACAACGACATCCAGGTTATCAGGGTCCATCTTTTCTCCAGATAAGATCATTCTCAATTCCTCCATGAGAGTTTGATGTCGGAAGGCGAGTCGAATATCGGGGACATTGGTCTAGAAGTGTTTAAGCAGTTTTCTTTTGAGAAAAGCCGAAAAATACCTTGTTGATATCGTTACCAGCCTTTCCTGGAAGGTACCATTTCTGACCTATCCAGTGTCGCTTAACCTCCATCTCAAATCCACTTTGGACAACGGAGTTTCGGGCAAGCTCGGCCAAGGAAGCTTGAGAGAATTTGTAAATCTATCCGGGGTTTAGGGTTAAGAGCTCGTGGAAGATAGCATATCTCACGTGAGCTGCGACGCTATATTCCTCGAGCAAAGGTTCCTGTATGGGTTTTGTTCATATCATTTATCGCCGATATGTAATGATGTTGTCACTGACCTTGGTGAAGTGGAATTGGAGTGGGTCGTCAGTACTTAAGCTGACGTTAAGGCCAGTCCTGAAGTAGTCTGGAAGAGGATTCCTTTCATATGTCAGGAAGAGGGCATTATTGCTGAGTGGGCTCATTGCGACACCAATCTGCTTGAGGTAAAACAGGTATTGTAGGGCTGGGACCTTGCGGAGAAGAATACCATGAGATATGGAATGAGAAGTCAGGTATGCGCATGAGAGGTGGTCTGGATCTCCAGCCTCCCCACAATGTGGACGCAAGACAAAGGTATCTAGTTGGGTTGTTTCAGTCAAAGTAACTTTGTATCCTCGTAATAATGTGGACCTACTGAAACCTCTGGCTCGTCGCCAGTTGTTTAGACTGGTCATGTTCGCAAACATGTAATAAATCCTGCGCATGGTGTAAGGAAATATTCGCATCCCAAGAACAACGACCACCTACCAGTACGAATAAGGTGGATTCTGCTTCGTGTTCCAGATTCGCGGATATGGGAACTTGTCGTAAACGCGTCGTTCCCCTTTAGACTCGTCATCGACACTATCGAACCCAATGACCCGTTGTAGGAATACATGTAGCTCGGGATGAGACTTGGGATCCTTGGTCACTTCGAACAGAGGCTCAAACACATCTAATACCCGTCAGTATCGAATCCCAATAAAACGCAAAGACAAACTTCTGATTATCTTCTCAAAGTTTTCGACTTGCCCAGTCATTTTATAAACGTTGTAGAGTCTTGGCACTTGAATGAGCCATCGGACGTTGTGAGAGTACAACCGGTGGTTGACAACCCATTTCGCAAGTTTGTCCCATTCATCAGGGGATCTTCCGTAGATGCTGATCCGCCACTCGCAGTTCTAGATAGTTGTTTGAGAAACTTGTGCACAGAACCGCATTCGTGCTCACCTGGTATTTGCTTTGCTCAAGATCTTTCATGAGCTCTGTGAATGAATGCGATTAAGCTAGCTGTACGTCCAAAAACTGGGATGCGTACCTCCTGTTAAATCCGCCAAGTATCTTCCTCCAATTAAATTATCAGTCTTCAAGAAGATTTCACGCAATCTACTCTCCCCCAATGGGTTGTACTTTAAGTTGAATTTGTCAAATCTATGGTGGAAGCTTAGTAATAGCAGGAAAATATCTGAATCACCTATACCTGTGGAATGAGTCCTGGTGAGCGTGCATGTCGAGCGTATCGATGGATAGATCGTATGCCGTTAGGTGTAACGATTCAAACACTTGGGTCAAGGTAAGCTTTTGTCCATCTCGAATGATGACGACGTCCTGCATAAATTAGGTGAGAGGCTGACAGAGAGGGATGGGGTATACCGACGTTGGGGCTTCTTTTCATCTTTGACTTTATAAACCGAAGTAGATGCTTCTGGTTCATACTGCTAGAGTGATGTACGTGTGTATCCACTTTTCGAACATTGTAAAAGTCTCGATGAGAAACACGCTTTTAAACAAGAGTGTAAGCAAACGCAAATATCAGGTTCTAAGGGTGCGTATACCTTCATATCCATGAGTTCCTGATGTTCGTTGAGAAGGGTATACATTCCCCATTTCGCTTGTAGGTATTTCAACCTGCGGTAGGCAAAACTCTTGGTCGGTCCGTCGGCAATAACGCCCAATAGGTAGTCGAGGTCAACATAATAGTCTTTGATAGTAGGGACACTAAAGAGAGGCTTGATCTCGGCGTCTCCTCCTGCATATGATTCCGAGTTAGTGAAACGTTCAAGGCCAATAAAATGATTATACCTTCCGTCTCCTGAGGCTCACTCGCATACACCTGAAAGACGCCTTTACTATCTAATTTGTAGACCCAGTCATGACCACCAGGAATTTCACATTTGCTAAACTCAAAGCCATCACCATCTGCGCTGGCCGGATCAAGCGTAGCTTGGGGCTTATCTGTCCAATGCCAATGGGGAGGTGGTGGTGGCGGATAGATGCTCCAGGGCTTAAACTTTGTCTCTTCCTCCCGCAATTCAGGATGGGAATTATCTCCATTGCTCTCCCGGAGTGCCGCGTATGCGTCAGGTCGAATACCAGATACGCCTCCAATGTCCTCCGCAAACCCTTTAAAGCTACCGTCGTGGTCCCGAGGGTTATCTCCGAGCCGCTGAAGGGAGAGTGCTATGTATTTATCACGCAGACGTAAGCAGTCAGCGAACGAGCCGAGCATCTCGGCAAGCTCAGGTGGAGAGAAAGTAGTGCGGTCTATATCATGATCAATAGCTAATAATAGACTAGCGGTATAAAGCTTACGATCGAGTTTACTAATGTTAATTTCAGGTTCATCATCCAGGGTCACAGGGTGTTCCTGTTCCAAGCCTTGAGTGAGCTTTGGTGGCGGGAGTACAAAGTCTTCCGTTTTACCAGGATCCAGGACCTTGTCGCGGGACGAAGCTGCTTCAGACAAAGGCTGTAGAGGAGCAAGCCCGTCTAATCGGGGGAAACCACCGCTAGACGATGGTCTGGTTCCAGGCGGACGAGGTATGGTGGCAGTGATCCTAGGAGAGTTGACGGCTGATGAACGAGTCCCAGAAGACTCTATAGACGTTCGACGATGCGCAAAGCGCTTATGTTCGATCTATACGACTGATTTAGTGCATGAATGCCGAGCAAGGGGCAACGGCTTACACTTTCCAGTCGTCTGGCCTCCTCGTAACCAAACACGGCATCTCTAGCAGCTGTATTCTAGTTAACAATATACCCCCCGATGAAATGTACAATTGCAGACCGTCTGCGTGATCGTCCTCGTCGCGAGGAGCGTGGCCGTCTTGATGCAAGCTGAAGCTCGTAAGGGAGTCCAATGGAGGAGATGAGGGGTCATGATCACCAGAGATGAGCCCGGATGCTTCCAGGCTCGGATTGGCTATTACATGCGAGTCCGTTTCCTTGTCGGCCATGCTAACTTCTCGTCTCTACACAATCTAATTCACAAATCTGATTGGATGTTTAATCAACTTCTTCGTAACTACGGCCGTAATTCGGAGCTTGAAATCTCTTCGGGAGCAGGTTGTGTGGCCTTGGTTGATAGCAGACTTGGTTCCCGCCTTGAGCGACTCCATCTGTGCAATATTTGAGAAGCGACCAAATTCTCAAATTCTCATTTATTATAACTTGATAAACAGTCTCCGTTTGTTATAATCCTTCCGCGTCGGCAATGGCGGACGAAGAGCCTCCAAGACCCAAGCCAGGCTCCCTCAAAGACAGGATCAAGCAATTTGAGAAACCAGCATCTTCATCTTCAAATGCTCCTGCACCTCCTCCCCTCAGGCCCAAGCCGGGTACATTGGGCCAGTGGAAACCGAAGCCACTCGACCCTCCTTCTCCTAACAAACAGGCAACTTTTACGCCTTCTACGCATGATGTTTCTCAAGCTTCAGACGAGCAAGCACAGAGTTCGGGCATGTCCGCCACTGACGCCATCTCATCCATCTCCAAGGGCGGCGGAACTCTCAAGGAAAGAATGGCCGCGTTGCAAGGAAGAGGTGCATTCGGAGACAATTCGACCAGTGCAGCACCTCCTTTGCCCAGTAATGAAGGCAAGCCGAGAGTGTGGCGAACTAGTCCTGCCCCGCCAATTGAGCACAAAACGGCAGAGGAAAGTACATCCCCTACTGCTGATAGAGCTGAAGATATTACTCGTGAAAGGTCTCCAATGCGCCCATCTCCCATTTCGCCCCACGACGAGCATGCTACGGATGCCGCAGCAGGCGAAGCCAGTGAAGACAGAGGCGCAGATGGATCAGAACCTCAGACTGAAGAAGATCAAGAGCGCGAGAGGCGCGCGGCAATTGCGGCCAGGATGGCGCGTCTCGGAGGTGCTCGTGTAGGAATGCCAGGAGCATTCGGAAAGCCCCCTATTCCAACAAAACCGAGAATTATCACCCCTGGAGATACTGGGTCTGCCGGCAGTAGTGCTCCTGTGTCAGCCATCTCCCAAGCCCCTCCTTCCAGCACGGATGAGGGGAAGCCCACTGCTGCTCGTCAGACCACTCTGGAAACTGCTCTCAAAATCCCCCTGCCGAAGAGCCAAGGCAGTCTCAGTCTCCTTACACCCGGATCAATGGAAGACGGTCAGTCTGTGAAATACACATATATTCCATAAATATTTATTAGAACAACCCACAGACTTCCTTTCTGAATCTGATGCAACTACCTCAGGAAAGTTGGTGCCACCAAGGTCGCCTTCTATTCCCATGCCTATTCCGGCGCTACCCAAACGTACTGCGGGACCGAGGCGCAAGAAGAGTGCAAGGGATATCAAGCCAGCCCCTTCATCTCATGAGGAAACGGAAAGCCCACCGGTTCCGGTCATTGTCTCGACTGGTGATAGTGAAAGCGCTGCAGCCGTACCTGCAAGTGAACCTCATGCCTCGACTCCAACGCAAGAGTCCGCAAAGGAAGAGGGGAAGGAGTCCGAGGCAGTGATGAAGGGGGAACAGGGGGACCATACGGACACTGGGCTCACCGACGAGCCAGCAGCGGTGTCTGTGGATGATCTGGTCTCCGCTGCACCTTCCGAAATTGCTACGCCTCCTCCACCATCTCCCTCACTTGCCGCTACAGAGGATGAAGAGGTTGAATATCCAAGTAGCGTCCCTTCCAGACGACCTACTCTCGACGTATCGCCAGCCGAGCAACTGATCGTCGAAGAAGAGGGTACACAAATCTTAACGCCACGTCCTCGATCGGAATCAAAAGGCGTAGCTGATCCTATCTTATCTATCAAGATTGGGAACGCGGATCAATCGGAATCCACACCGACTGAGGAGAAGCAGGCTGAAGGCGAGCCTGGCATGGAGAGTCCAGAAGATGACGAAGTTGCTCGCAAGAGACGCGTGGCTGAAAAGATGGCGCGTATGGGTGCAGTGAACCCATTCTCGCCCGGAGGATTTGTGTCTCCCGTGTCTCCAAACGTTGATAAGCCAGGTCATGCAGAAGTCAAGCAGGAAGACGATACCGCAGATAAGAAGTCGGAGAAAGACGATTCAGTTCAGGCTGCTGTGACAAAGAGTGCTGCGGGTAACAATAGCGATGTGGCCCTTGCAACAGATGAATCCGAGCCGAATGTTCCCGTTTTGTCTCAGTCCCATTCAACCCGATCCGCTTCAAATGCATATGCGTACAATGAAGGAACGGGGGGTCAGCTGCATACCGCCAGCGAGGACGAGGTAGACCTTCCTGATCTAGACATCGATGATGTGGATTACCCAATGATGTCTCCTACCGCTGGAGGCCATTTTGAGACGCAAGCCGCATATGGCCTGATTGGTCTGGGAAGCGAGCCTGTATCTCGTGGAGCCGCCGCAGTTGAGTCGACTTCTCAGGACGACGATCAGAGAGGTGAGTAATTTATTATACCGTTTCTCTGGCATATGGAGTGAAGTGATATCCTGGCAGATTCTGGCGAAGACGACGAGCAAGCAGATGCAGAGACCGTTCATGAGCACCCTACAACTGAAGATCAGAAAACACCACCACAACGCATTTTCCGCAGCATACCGCCGCCGCCACCTCAATCAAGGGAGGAAGATTCGTCTTTTTCCACGGATTCCGGCGATCAATTCCAGCCCACTGCATATGAGTTTGAAAGTCAGTCGTCGCGAACCGCACTAGCAGCTGCCATTGCACGGCGGGCTCCAATGCCTCCTCCAAGTCATCCTCAAAATGGGTCAGAAACATCAACACCGCGATTTGCATCTGTTTCGCCAACGCCTTCTCCACCAGCGGAGCCGTTCGAGCGCGAGGGTGCTCCTAGCCCACCATCGTTGGAATCATCCTCTCATGGGGATTACGAAGAGGGGTACGATGTTGAAGATGGTGAATATCTGGACTATGATGTTTCAGCGGAGCAAGAAGAAACACAAGAATCCCCTTCGGAAGAGGTGTCTACAGAGCAGCAGGAGCAGGCTAGAACACCATCTCCACCTCCTGTGACCAAAGCTTCTCCTCCACCGCTTCCTCCAGGGCGCCCACCTGTACCTCATGTAAGGCGCTCGATTCCGCCCCCACCACGTGAGCCATTACCGGCGACTCCGACCGCCGATCCCACAGCAAGACGTCCACCGCCAATTCCCCAGCAGTCGCTTATGGTCGTACCTGATTCGCCTGGAAATTCCGCATCGGGTCCCAATTATCCAACTGGGCAAGTTGATGTAGAAGAGGATGAAGAGGATGATTCTGAAGCTATCCAAGCCTTGCGACAAGCCACAGAGCGGCCCGCCTTGCCTCCACCTCCGCCTCGTACTATGACACCAAAGCAAGCCCCACGCGCGTCTAAGGAGACCAAACATGAACGCGAAATCATGGATGATGATGAAGGCGGTAGGTGATCATCGGTCCCCATTAGTTTACCCGCTCATAGTGCACTAGATCCTGTGGACCCTGACTTCGTTAGAAATCGATTCTCGCCTCAAGGAAACGGTGTTACCCCCACGAAAGCATGTGAACCAATTGTTCCCACGACAAACCAAAGGGATGAAGATGCGAAAGATTCTCCTGAGCAGCAGCCTGAACCAGAGGACTCGGAGGCAGCTCGCCGGAGAGCCATTGCCGAGAGAATGGCAAAGCTAGGTGGCATCAAATTTGGGGTTCCTGTAACTGCCCGACCTACCCCAGCTCGCAAAGTTGCCGAGGACGAAGGCGCGAGTACGGCAGAACGGAATGATGGAGGGGGTGACGCCAATGCGGACGTTGACAGTAACTTGACGCCCGAGGAAGCAGAAAGAACTAGGCGTGCAAATATTGCGGCGAGAATGGCCGCGATGGGCGGTAGAGGGCTTGGGATGTATGGGGCACCTCCAGCCCCAACTGCAAAGCCACCTCCAGCTCCATCAGCCTCTCCACCGCCTATTCCGAGCTCAAGACCCAAAAGACAGTCACAAGATAATGTTGCGCAAGCGGTTGCACGTCAGCCTCCTCCTCCGCCGCCTGGAAATGATTTGAGTTCCAGCGTTGGTGGTGAAACGTCTGAAAGTGAGGTGGAAATGGTCAATGCGGAACCAGATGAAGAAGGAGAGATGGTGGAACAGGTCGAAGACGAGGAGCCCGAGTTAATTGAAACTCCACCCACTCTTCCCAATAGGTCTGGTCGACCTCCAGTTCCTGGAATAAGCCGACCCCCACCACCGCCACCAGGCTCCGGCGGTCCTCCTTTACCTCCCACCAGACGTCCAGCGTCGCCACCCAATGAATATGAAGTTGTTGATGAGGAGCACATGAGTCCTCCAAAATCCCGTGCAACCCACTCTCGTCCTGCCAAAGTCCCAAGCGCCGAATCCACTGCAAATCCTTCGTTAGAGTCCAGTGGCCAATGGGAGCTTCCGAACATTCCAAGTGGATCTTTTGATCTTGGGAATTATGCAAAACAAGGCAGAAGTGCTCCTGTGCCGGCTGTCGAAAACGATGCGTCCTGGACAAAGGTGGAGCAGGAAGTAGCGAGTGTCCCCGTTAGGGGATCTTCGTCTACTCAGCGACCGTCGGAGCCATTTTCCGGATCACCGCCAGCTCCAGTATCTGCCGAAGCGTTAGTAGATCTCGCACACCGCTTAGGTCCAACGATCGTTTCCTCTGCACAGCACATACACGAGAAGTCAAAGCGGCTTGTAATCGGTGATGGCTCATCGGTCTCGTTTTTGTTCATGGTTTTATCCCCGATAAATGGGGCTTCAACCTCGAGTCTTGGTCATCTTGTTTATGCGCAAACCGGGAACGCTGTACAAAAACGGCTAGGCGATATTATGCCGGGCGATATCATCGCGCTATATGAGGCACGGTTCAAAGGACACAAAGGTGGACTTGGACTCAATGCATATAGTCTATCATGCGGAACGAAGGAGGAGCCAATGCTGGGCGTCATCAGTGAGTTTGAGGTCAAGAAAAATAAGATCAAAGCTTTTTCCGTCAATCAACATCCGAACACCTATCCGGTAGGTTATTTATCTAGACCAAAGATGGATGCTAATACGTGGGGCACCACAGACCATAGATACCCCCAGCTACAAACTGGATGATCTAAAAGGTGGTACCCTAAAGGTGAGTAATATCTGTTCGATTGTTCGCTTTTGACAGTTTTCTGCAGGTTTTCCGTGTCTCAGATAGTTCTTAGGACCCTGTAACATTAAATGATATGTACATTTGATCGGTTTCGAAGGAAATTTGATGTGCAGCACTCTGAGCATGCTGGAACCTATGATAGGGTCGTGAGGCTAGGAGATTCTCGCCCACGGATGCGATGATATCTGGAAAAAGGCGCGCGTACCTTCTCTCAAACACAACTGCTTGTGTATCCCGTTGGCGCCGCGCCGGGCGATGTCCTTAGTTTTAATCTCTTGCCGCCAGCTATCAGCTCGGCATTCCCCACATAGAGTAAAGCAATCAAATTCCCTTTGGGTTGATTAAAAATACTTTCTATCATATTTCAAATGGTTCTATTTCTGCCTAAGCAATCCAGTGATAGCCCACACCAACCACCCCTGCATACAGGACAGCCCGATTCTCGGCTGAAATAACTGAAGAAAAATAACAAATTTCCCGGAGTACTCATGTACACGCGCACCGCACTCCATACATGTTGGCGCGACTTTTGGGCCCGCGCGCCCAGTGCGCCCACCTGACTCAATGACAGTCTCATGCATGAGTATCAAGAGAGAAATATTGAGTTTACAAGTATATATAGCACTTGTTTTTGTTCCAGAAACATCACGGTTGACTCGTCCCCTTTTCTTTCACCTCCTTCGCTTTTTTTGACTTACCCAAGACCCGGTGTCTGTGAGTTGACCGCGAGCCCGTTTTGAGTTGATAGATTTACATTTATTTTCCAGTGTTTCAAATTCTATTCACTCAAACAACCTTGAAAATGCTGTTCCCATCAACCTCCCTAGTCCTCTGTGTTGGCCTCCTCGTGTCAGGAATCCAAGCCGCCCCGCTCAAGAAGGTCGAGAGTTTTGATCTCGAAGGCCGCGCTCCGATCGAACCACTCCTCGGGCAGCGTGACCTGCTCTCTTCGACCGTGTACGAACATGAACGTCGGGACCTCGACGAATTCGATTTGGAGCTTCGAGATTTTGAAGATGACCTCCTCGAACGTCGTGATTTCGAACCAGAACTAGAGCTTCGAGACCTGGAATTCGACGACCTGGAACGCCGTGACGACGAGACAGTCAGCTTTGAGCGCCGAGATGACTCTCACCTCAGCGAACTCGAAAAGCGTGCAGGTGGAAATGCTGCAGTAGCGAGCAAAGCCTGGAGCGTGGGCAAATCGCTCTTTAATCGAGTGGTAAGTCGTCAATTTTCTTTTGGATTCATGCGAGCAACCTTGTTCATCCCTTGAATAGAGGAATAGTCAGACCGCGAGGGAGATCGGTAGGAATGCTGTACATTCGATTGGCGCTACTGTGACGCAGAGAGTATCAGACAAGGTCTCTGGCCAAGGTGGTTACAACCAGTACCAACAAGGAGGCTACCAACAAGGAGGCTACCAACAAGGAGGCTACCAACAAGGAGGCTATCAAGGACAGAATTGGTAAAGGCAATGAATAGTTGTTAATTACTGTATTTTTGTCAACAATTTACGACGTTATCGCGTTATAAAATGGCTGGCTGGCAGTGTCGAGCTACCATTCCCTAAAAGCTCGTTCTTATTACTTCAGATTCAGTCAAGTACGTTCAAAAAAGACATCTCAGAGGTTTGTTGAAAAGGTGCGTTTTTCACAACTAAGCAAAACAAATGGGGGGGAACAAACACATCCGCAAAAAGGGTTACGATACAGTGGGGATGGAGCCAAAGCCGAGCACAAGAAGGAATCCAGAAAATAACACCTTTCTCTCTTCATTCTCCTTAGCACTAGACGGTCGCTCTTCTCTGTTGGACAAATCAATCGATCCATTAGTCTACTAGGAATTTGGTGGGGATCCTCCTCCTCATTTCGCAGCGACGCCACCATAGTCGCCGGCCTTTCTTTCCATGATATCACGCATAGGACCGAGCAAGCGTGTGAATGCTGCAACGCCGAGGGCGGCAACCTTGAGTGGGGGAGTGTTGGGGTCTGATGGATCGGATCGGACCACTGCGCGGACGGTCGCTGCGCGGGGTTCGATACGGAGGAGAGCGAGTTCTGCATTCGTAAAAGCAGTCAGTATATGGCCATAGTGGTGAGAAAAGAAGTTTACGCACCTCCAAAGTAGTCTCCCTTTTTCAACACATTGACCTCTCGCTCCTCGCCAGCCGCATCACCCTCCTTGACCTTCTTCCGTACGCTGGCTGTGCCCTCTTCGACAAAGTAGAACATGTCACCCATCTCGCCTTCTCTGACCACTGCTTCGCCATCTTCGACTGTGGTACTGACGAGTGCGTCGGCTACCTTGCTGCGCTCTTCGGGTGCAAGGTGTGCGAGGAGCGGTACTGTCTTGAGGAAGTCCTCGTACATGCTCCTTCGTCCATGTGCGGCCTTGAGAATGATCGTACGGAAAGCGACACGGTCCAGTCGCCAGAGTGTGCATGGCGTCACGGCAAGGACGGTAGCCGCACGGGGATGACCATACATGAGTGCCAGTTCACCAAAGGATGAGCCTGACGTGTTCTCTGCCACCTTTTTGCCGAAGAGAGGGTGGAATCCTTCTAGGCCTTCCGTGGAGGGTAGGGCTTGCTCTCTCGAGATACTTGCTGGAATGTTGGAAGGGTCCGATGTAATGTAAACGTTTAGTGTACCATCTTCTACGACGTAAAAGTAATCTCCGTGATCTCCTTGACGAATCACAATGTCTCCTGCGGCTACTTTGAATTCCTCCATCGCGTTGAGTACCGCGCCCATCTGTTTCTCCTCGACGTCGCGGAAGATAAAGTTGGCCACGATGCTCGTTTTAATGCGTCCGAGCTGTTCTGGTGACTTTGGGTGGTATGGTAAGTGGGACTGGGTAGGTGTCAAGGCGCTGGGTGTGATACTCTCTGCGGAGACGGAAACGCGTCGTCCGAGAAGCGCAGGTGGGATTAATCCACCGTCATTACCGCCCTTTGAGGATGGGTCAAATCCACCAAACGGCGAGGGGTTATCGAATGGGGATGCCTCGAATGGGCCTGGCATACTCTGCATATTCTGTCCACCAAAAGGATTTCCAAAAGAGGTTGGAGAGAGCGCCTCGTCTTCCTGGATGGTGACAAAGGGGGTATGATGCATGGCAATCGAGCCAAACGCGCGTTTGCCACCGATTGGATGGGGTGCAGGCGGAGCATAGGTGTTTAATTGTGATTGAGGACCAAAAGGGTTTTTGAGAACGGGTGTACCGTCGAGTACGACGGATGGCCTGGGACCCATTCCAGATTGGGCAGGATTGGAAGGCAGAGATGTGCCCGGTTCACCGTCAAAGAGGTCTGCAAACGCTGGGTTGCTAGCTAATGCGTCTCTCATCCTCGTTCTTTGTTCTTCGAGCCGTGTGGCGAACCAAGTGGCACAAAACTGAACGATATCGCGGGGTTGGGCCCGCTGGACATCTCGCGCGAGATCGTCGACGAGGGACTCGAATGATGCCATGATCGATATTCTTGAGAATACGGTTTTCTTTCTAAATCGACCGTTTGCCGTTGATGTGGAAGGAAACGGAGATGGCAAAGTATTAAACCGCCCCCCTTTTATTTGGTCGCGCCCTTGTCTGTGGCGACCTCAATCGCGAGTCGGGCTCAAGGCCACAATCGAGTGGTTTAACAATTTTTTAAAAAATGAGTATTTTTGTTCTTCCTGGTGATCTTATCGTTCCCGGTTCAACCGGATCAAAGAAACTCAAGTTGGGTCCTGGCCTCGTCGAGCAGTCATCTGCAATCGTCGCAACACGGGCAGGAACATTGCATTCAAAGCAAAGAACTACTTTCTTCATCGATTCAGATACCCAGCGTGTGGGTTGCGAGCTCCTTTGAGGTGGCTTTCTTACTCAACCTTTGGCCAGTACGTTCCAGCCTCCTCTGACCCAGTCATTGGGACCATAACAGCCCGTCAAGCGGAATCCTATCGTGTAGACATTGGCTCTGCCTCCCCTGCCACCCTCGATTTCCTCGCCTTTGAGGGAGCCTCCAAGCGCAATCGGCCCTCTCTTCGCGTCGGATCCCTCGTATATGCACGTGTAAGTGTGGCCCAACGACATTTGGATCCCGAAATACAATGCTACGACGCGACCACGGGCAAGAGCGCCGGGTTTGGCGAGTTGAAAGGCGGCATGGTCATCAAAGTCGGCGCAAAGACGGCTAGAAGGTGAGCTGAGGCGTCTATTGTGCTTCATTAGCTGACCCCTTGTTCCAGTCTTCTTTCGCCTACCCATTTCCTGCTTCCGCTCCTTGGTGCCCAATTCCCCCTCGAAGTGGCCACCGGCGTCAACGGCCGGGTTTGGCTCTCGTCTGTCGAAAAGGCCGCATCCGGTTCTAGTACGACGAGCCGTAATTCGGTCAAAAATACTATAGCGGCCATCCGCTGTGTGCAAGCTTATGACGAAGAGGGCCTCGACGCAAAGGGCATTCTGGCTCTTCTAGCATCCTTGAGTCTATGAAAAGTGAAAAGGGGTATTTCCATTCACACCATCCACGACGGCTATACCGTGGCGCTTATTATACAATCTAATAAATGACATTACCCAACCCCTTATTTATCATTTTTGGCTTCATCCAATGCTACACAAATGCAGATAATGAGAGAGAGGTCCACTTTGTTATGCCGGTTAATGGGAAAAGAGGAAAAAATTAGCACTGGCTACAGGGATTCAATGCAAATGACATACCATTCGGCGCGGCAGTTACAAAGTAGGTTTGTTGACCAAAAATAATGTCGTTTGTGTTCCATCTTCGACGCGATATGCGTCCCACTGGCATGCGGGTTGAACGATCCGTGATCGTCGCCTCGCTGAGCACCCGGTTTATTATGGTCATAGCACAGGCTCGGAAATAGGTACGTACCTCGAAAGAAAGTCTCCATCAAGGCCGAATACTGGCAACACTTGTCAGATTGACAGGGCATATTAGATCCAGGAGCTTACTTACACCGCTGGGTACCGTCGTGATTTGTAAACTCGATGTCCGCGGTGATGCCCAGAAATACGTGAGGACGAATCGTCGCTAGTACACGTCCACTGGATCCACCAGCATAAATGCAATACTTTTTGAACATTGAAAATTCGTGCTTAAAGTTGATGATTGGGTTTCCAGAGAGATCCTTTAGGACTGTTTCGCGACAGGTGAGTACATACACGTCGCATTTTGTAGTAACTTCAGTACCTTTCTTCTGACGAAAGCTCATGGCTCGACCTTGCATGATAAAAGCTGGCTGGCCATTTACATCACGAATTTCAAACGAGTCGCCTGACCAGCCAACCTGCTCTTTCACGTTGAGTGTGACTTCGTATGGGTGACAGAGCTCCCGGATGAGCCCAATCGGCACTGGAGCTGGTGGCAATGGTGGAGGTGGTCCCCTGGGCTTGGAAGATTCGTTTCCCATCTTAGTAAAACAACTTGTGTACGACGTTGATAGGGGTGGTTTAAAAGTAAGTTTACGCGGTCATATGCCTTTATACCTGAGGCGCTTGGGTCATCCGCATTAATTACCCAGGTGATATTTCAGGCACCGATGCCATTCGAGTCAGAGCTTCATTTGAAGAGGCTGCAACGCATTAAGCCGCCGTGATCTCCCGAGGTTCTCAAGACTTCAACGGCGAAGCGCAATATTGACTTTGCGGAGTTAAGAGGCCAGCTGTGTCGGCAATGTCGGTATTCCCCAAAGATATCACCTAAATGCATCCCGCCGTAAATATTCTTGATAAAACCTATCACAATGACCCTTTGATCCAAAGACCCTGGATGCACAAGGCAGCGAGCTGCATTTACAACAGTAGAGGAGTTTGATCCCTACAACTGTCATGCCTCAACGGGAGTGCTTACCGTAGATTGCGAACAATCCAATGATACTGTTACCCATTCTTTTTATCCATCATCCCCGAGCTTCATGCCTGATTTCATCCAATGCCACGCAAATGCAGATAATGAAAGCAAGATCAACTTTGTTGTGCCGCAGATTGATGGATGAGAATCAAACTCAGCATTGGCCAGTAGCATTCGGCGCAAGATACTTACCGTTCGGCGCGGCAGTTACAATATAGGTCTGTTGACCAAAAATCCATTCGTTTTGGTTCTCCACCCGGCGAATTATGCGGCCCACTGGCATGCGGTTCAAACGGTCCGTGATGATGGCTTCCCTGAGCGCCCACTTTGTTAGAGCCACTGTACAGCCATAGACATAGGTACGTACTTGCAAGGGAAGTCTACGTCAAGGTCAAATACTGGGAACATTCATCAGACCGACATAACGAATTACACGATGGGATCTTACCCCGTTGGCTGCCATCATGGTTTGTAAACTGGATTTCGGCGCTAATGCGCAAAGTCATGCGACGCCGAATCGTTGCCAGTAAACGTTCACTAGAATCACCAGCATAAATGTGATAAGTCCCTTTGAATATCAAACCCTCGTTCTTAATGTTCACGATTGGAATTGAAGAGAGATCTTGTAAAACTATTTCCTGATATTCAATGCATGTAAGTTGTATCTCGTACCGACCATACGTACTTTTCTTCTTGCTGAAGCTCGTGTCCCGTCCTGGCATGAAGAAGGCTGGCTGGCCATCCACAGTACGGATCTGAAACGCGTCACCTGACCAGCCAATTTTCTTTTCCATAGTCATTGTGATCTCATAGGGAAAACAGAGACTTCGAATGAGCCCTACTGGCACTGGAGCTGGTAGTAGCGGTCCCGTAGGCCTCGAGGATTGGATTCCCATTTGTTAAACAGCGTCAAGGGAAGATTAGGAGTAGGGAGTAGGTGGCCATATGCTCTCCTTTTTGCCGAACCTGTGTACCGCCAGTGATAGCATTCGGGGAGAGCTGCAGCCAAATAGCCGGGGTTCCGTTCCCAACGCTCTTAAGGTGTCAGCGTCCAAGGTTTCCTTTGTGCGGTCTGAAGCCAGCTGTACCGGCGACATCGGCGCCCTGGAGAGATGTTGTTCAAGATGCATAGACTCCGCCACAAACACGCTTATAGAACCTATCTTAACGCCATTTGATCCAAAACCCGAAATTCACAAAGCAAACGCAATCCGTATTTACAACGGCTCTGCACTCTGAACAGCTCTAGTGAGGGATGAACCCATGCAAACAAGGCCGAGAAATCAGAGTCGGGTCCGCTCCGTTTCGCTTCCACTCAATTCCTTCTTAGCACGCGCACGGAGTTCCTTTCTCAGGATCTTCCCAGCAGCGCTCTTCGGAATAGCTTCCACACAGACAACACCACCTCGTAGATACTTGTGTCTCGCCACCTAGACGTTCCTGTCAAATTCTGTTCCACAGTTTTCATTCCAATGGAGCCTACCTTTCCTCTGATCCATCTTTCGACATCCTGTTGGAACTTTTCGCGTTCGACCCGACTTTGCAGTACAGAGGCACCCGCACGCGGTACAATGTATGCCCTGATTCACCGGGGTTACACCAGCGAAAATTCTTCTTATCGAACTTGAACGCACCTAGGTAGTTCCGTCGCCTCCTTCTCGCTGTAGACCCCGATTACACCTGAGTCGACTATGTCGTCGTGTGTGAGAAGTACGGCTTCCAAATCTGCGGGAGGAACCTGGAATCCCTTGTATTTGATTAATTCTTTCTGTGCTTCCGGTCAGTTTCATGGTCAAAATGGCATCTGGCACGCTTGCCTTCCGATCAACAATGCTGTACCATCTACACATTGTTCAGAAAACAATCCCGATGAAACTTTTAATACTCACCCATCGCTACTTCGTACGGCAATATCGCCGGTTTGGAACCATCCATCCGGGGTGATGCTGTTAAAGGTCGCCGTTGCATTGTGGAGGTATCCCTAACACAATTAGTGTTAATTTATATTCGTTTGTTGGATGACTCACCTTCATGATAGACGGTCCACGTATCCAGAGTTCACCCCGTTCACCCTCTCTCGCGTCCGTTCCATCATCTTGCACTAAACGTGCCTCAAGATTCGGTAGAAGTGGCCCAATAGTACCGGCCTTAGTATCCCAGTATTCCATCGGGTTGTAATGAGATGTGGGAGACGTTTCGGTAAGCCCATAACCTGCAGTAGAAACGAGATTAGAAGGGGAGATGGGCGACAGGCAAACAATTTATCCTATCAATGAGAAGGAGCCGTACCTTGGACAACGACTGCCTTGGAACCCAACTTCTTCAAGCGAGCTGTGGCTTCGCGAGTAAGGTCTGCACCTAGAGGTGCACCTCCCGACGTAACAAGTTTAACGTGCTATTGAGGTTTTAAAATCGGTGAAATAACGTGCGAACCGAAGTGAACTTACCGAAAAGTCAAACTTCTCAAAGACGGGATGCTTCGCCAGCAACAGAATGACCGGCGGCACCATTGCACACACCGATACTTTATACTTATGGATGGCGACACTAAACATTTCAATATCGAAACCGCGAATGATGACCGTAGCTACTCCGCGACTGATGGGGTACAAAAGTGCCTTGACTAGCCTGAAGAATATCAGTATTTGTGGGTCGTGAATCATGGCTTGCGGGGGATAAACTCACCCGTAAATATGATATCCTGGCAAAAAACCCAACATTTTGTCCTCCTCTGGCTTTACGTCGATGAAGACCGAGGGAAACATGCACATGATTGAAACCAAATTCCTGTGTGTCGTCTCGACTCCCTTTGCTAATCCGGTCGTTCCACTTGAATAACACAACAATGTGGTCTCGTCCGCATACCGGCCATCGAAGCTGACTTCACGTTCGAGTTTCCCAACGTTGACTAGTTCGTCAAGCAAGGTATACCCAGTCGGTATTGAGTCAAAGTTTTCGCGCCAATTGGCGACTATGATACGTCGTTGTGCATCTTCAGCGGGGAACCCCGCGGCCGCAAGACCCTTGAGAAGGGTTGGGAGTAACTGGGGGTGAACCACAATAACCTTTGCACGGCTGTTCATTATTTGATGAGAAACTTCGTGAGGAGTATAGCTGCTATTTAAGGGGGAGACCTGGATAAATCCTCAGATCCCTGTTTCACTGGGTTGACCTATCATGTGACACGCACCAGGACACCAGCTGCAAAGCACCCATAAAGCGCCAATGTAAACGAGAGTGTGTTGGGACTGACGGAAAAGCAAGTCTGTTAGTATATGATACATCACTGCTATTGGTATTGGGAAGCGGGTGGAATAGAGTTGTATTATGGGTGGCATGTCTGCCAAGGTCCCTTCAAGAGGGGAACTTGGATAGAGTGAGGAGGCTAGGAGTATGTACCTGAAGATGGCCACAACGTCGCCTCGTGCAAGTTGGGGACCACCACGAGAAGCGAGGACTTGCTTGTCTCCAGTGAGACCATATGCAAATCTCAGTGCGTGGTCACGCAGCTCTCCACGAGTGACCGATTTTCCAGTTGGGGCATCGATAAACGCCGGCAAAGAATCTGCATATGGGCTGTTGGTGGGCAGGAGATGCGTAAAGATGGAGCGTCTTGGGATCTCCACATCAGGGAAAGTTGATTTGTAGATTACTGGCATTGTGGTTGATGTCCAAGGTCGAAGGTTGTCGAGGGTCAATTGTCGAGCCCTCTTACCCGCGCCGAGTGTTCGCCGGCACCGGCTATCCTGGGTCCGGAGTGACAGCTCGCTCGTAGAATAGTTTTGTTCCTCATTATTCCAAAACAGAAATACACATGCACGTTACTAGGTTCTAGCGGCAATGACAAAGATGCAAAGCACATGGACTACAATTATTTCATCAATGCAAACAGTTCAATGATACCCAGCAAGAGTGCTCCGACCAAAAGAAGTCCGTACCTGCTCAGGAACGATGCCTGTTGCCCCTTGACAATGTGCGGGGCTGTCCGGACACTCTCGGGTGGAAGGAGGGTCACTGGGGTTGGTGGCACCGACACCCCCAAGTCAAACTCATTGGGAGAGCTCATTTCTGCCCATTGTGGGACGCGCAGTGTAGTGAAAAGTCCCTGATTCAGTTTGAAGGCGAGAATAGCTTCGTCCACGAGTGCGGCTGTAAGGCAGACGCTTAGCCATGGGTGTATTAAATATGAAAGAAATTAGCACACCTTTGAGTTTTTCGTCGTCTCCAACCCCGGCGTCCATCCCGGCTCTATACCACTCTTTCAATTCCTTCATTTCCGAGGGTCCAGCCTCTGGCTCGCCCTTGCCGGCATAGAAAATGTAGAACCGCACACCATTTCCGTTCTTCGGGAATTCATATGACTTGGCAATCCGTCTTCGTATAATCTGACCACCGGATAGATCACCGAGATAGCGGACGTACGCATGAGCGAGGAGTAAACTGCTTTCGCCGTCCTCGGTTGCAAGGTACCGCAATCGGTTTACATATGCGGTCAATGGTTGAGGGAACGCTTTCTCCAGTTGCTTGTGAATAGGATGGCCGCTCCAATCTGGGGTGCCAAGGATGTACCCGATATCAAGAGAGAGCGCCTCTGCCCGTCTCAACACCTCGGGGCGGTATGTCGGCGCCAATACCGTATTTTCCTTGTGCTTATCCAATCCTTCTTCTAGGGCACTGAATATATCATGACGCGTAAGTTACATGTGTGTGGAGCGTTTGGGCAGAGGATGAACTCACGAATAGACATGCCACAGCATCATGAGAAATCGTGTATATTCGAACCGTTCCAATTCTCCCCTCGCTAACCACGCTGCTCCAGGCGCATGTTCAACATTCTCGTGCGCCTTGGCAGTCCCTTTGCGCAGGAGGACAGAGACTGGCTGTGAGAAATCCTAAGAGGCAGTTAGTCGAGCAGCAGAGCAAATTGGAGCCTTTAATACCTCTTCTACTTCTCCCATTATAGAGGTGCGGTCCAAGGATGGGATCACACATCTGGCGTGCTTATAGGTTAATGATCGCGTACCAGCAGGCGCCCGGTCTCCAGCTGATGTGATAAGATAACAAACTCCGGATAATCCTCCCCTTATTGAATACGCCAAGA
>KN824293.1:301677-378534 GCA_000827415.1 Serendipita vermifera MAFF 305830 | reverse complement strand
CTTGAAGTGAACAGGATCAACCCTCAGAGCACCGCGCAGCTCATCCCTTGACGCTGGGGCTTTTGTTGGGTGTCTTCTGTGAGATTTTTCCTTGTCAGCTTGTACTTCGACATTCGGCAAGGGGCAAACCTTAATACGGCAAACAGCTGCTCAATAAACGCTTCTTCGTTTTTGAACGGGGGTTTAATGCTGGCTTCCAATGAGTCCTGCCCTTCCTTTACTTTTGTCCACAAGTGCATCGTTTTGTGATCCACGCCGTTGGATATACCATGTAACGCAGACTCCTGTTCGTCCAGCCATCGTGCGCTGAGTACACCACCGCCTCCATAGTTGGTCACCAGAGCCATGCGAGGTCTTCGCACAGTACCTCCCGGCTTTGCTGGCTCAGAAGCATTGTCCTCAGACGCGACGGAGATCAGCATGAGATTAAACCCCGCGTAATCTTGGTGTGTTGCTCGCTCTTCTTCTGTCACGGCGGTCTTTGTCAGCTCCTCCACGTACTGGTCCATCGTCTGCTTGGTGGACGACAGGAGGAAATCAGACACTAGGTTTCCTCTCGAGGTATTGCGCCTCCGCGCTTCTTCGGTTATGTTTGTTCTTGTGTATCTCAGTATTTAGAGTGAACCAAAGGGTGTGATATTGCTCACAGCATGGCAATTCGTCCATGGCGGTTGATGCCGAGCCAGGTGCCGCCACCCTCCACATCGAGACCCGAAATGACATTATCCCCTTCTTCATGGCACGCTTTCCCAAAATGATGGACAGCTGCAGGTTGACTCTTTCTGTCGAGAAACTCGTCGCGGTTGTTCAAGAGGATACTAAAGGTGTGATGGTGAGTAATCGGAATCCAACCACGGCAGTTGAAGACTCACAACGCATATTCGGGATGTTGAGTTGTCCAGAATCCTACACACATTTTTTGAGATATTTTTTGATTTCGAGGCAGCTAATTGCCGGCGAGTGGTTTGCGGTTTATATGTGATCCCTTTGGTGGCGCAGTCTAGCACCTAGACCTCCATCCACAACAAGGCCCAGATGGCCCAGACAAGCAATAGCCGGATCCTTCTTGTTCCCTCTTCTCCTGATCTCGGTGTTTCCGTAATCAAACGTACGGTCCCCTCAATCATGTTCTGCATCGCGCGTTCGAGTTAGTAAACTTCATAGGAATCACCAAGGCCGATGAAGGTGCAGACCAGCAACGAGTCAATTGGAATATATCAAACAAGTATTACACGGCTTTGGTTCATTTCCATCGTGCTGCTTGGCGCGATCTCGTTGCGTCTATGGAACCTGGCATCCCTGCCGTGCTCGTCGTTTGGGAAAAGGGAGAGGTAAGACTTTCGTCTAGAGCAGAATAAAAGTCTTGAACTTTCCGTCAAGGATTACGAATATATCATTGGACGGTACGCGGCTGAATGGGAGACGCTAAAACCCGAAGTCATGCTGGCTGTGGCAGTCGGGCACGGAGAACTCGATACGGAAGCAGCGGATGATTTTTGTTCTGAAGTGGGCTTTGAATTCGTAGATGCCGGAGACAATGAAGATGGTGATTTGGAAAGTAAGTCGATCCCTATGAACCCGACGGAACACCCCAACCCCAATTACGCCCATTACAGACACAGGCTGGAATCGCGTTGTAGAAGCTCTACAGACAGTCATGTGGCCGTCTATGCAAATGAAGCCTACTCGACCCACTCATCGCTCACAACTTTCCATGGAACGTGCAAAGCAATTGTCGTCTGAACCTCCACGTGAGGATGCAAAGCCAAAGCCAGGCGACTCTGGAGATGCTTGGCCGCAGCCAACACAAGCCACGACGGCAACTGCAGGATTCGATGACGACTTTGCGGACTTTGTTTCAGCTCCAACGCCAGTCGATACAACAACAATAGCATCATCGAATTCAAAAGCGGCAGATGTACCACCCTCGAAAGAGTCTGGCCTGGAAACAGCACAACCAGAGGAAGAGCATGAAGTGGTGGACTTCCAGACTGCGGAGGATGAGGACTACAAGGAGCTACTAGACGAAGACATGCCTTCTACAGATGAAATCCTCCTTACATCTCAACGGATCTTTGGACAATCCTTAGCAGCTCCAGATGGCGGAGAAGATGATGAGGGGGATATGGGAGAGTTTGATCTTGGCAGTATTATGGGGGCTCTCCAGAGCATGAAGGACGAGATAGCAGGAATGACCAACGAGGAGGAAAAACGCAAAGCTGCCGCTAGAGTGGCTTTGGGCCTCGTATGGGGTTTAGAAGGTGGACGGGGTATGTAATTGTGAATACATTTCTGCTTTACGGATAAGGGAACTAGGCTTGTACGTGAGGGTCCGAACACCAACAGGTAGGTCCATCTCAATCCTGCCGTTCCAAGAACCCAATGCCCCCGGCTTTTATCTTTGACATAAAGCTCTCGTACCATCTTCCGACTGCATTTACGGGGACATAGCTCTGCCCCCCAGGCCCGCTCTCTCCAAAGCTTGATAGGTAGTTCATCAGGTGTTTACCGATCTTTTCTGCCAGAGTTACGGGATCCGTGACTGGCTTATTCGCAGTGGGCATTCCGGACACTTGCTGAACCACTGTATCGATCGGTTCAATGGCTATCCCCAGTTGGGCTGTCGTCCCTGCCATCGGCTGAGAGGCGAGAAAGAGTTCCCGTGAACTGGATACTTGAGAGGATTCAGAAGCCCCAAATGCGCCTTTGACGCGAAAGATGGCCGAAGGCTTGTCATTTGAGAGCCTGGGGCGAAAGTTGTATGTCAATAGCTGTCTCAAGTCTCTATGAGCAATTATACATACATTCCTAATAGCTGAAATCCTCTTCCTGGCCAATAAAAGTGGACTGTGGCTGCATAGCCCGGAGGAAAGGGTACTGCAGAATGAATCAGAGGGGTTTTAAAACCGAAATAGTGTCAAAAATAGGATAATAAACATGGTATATACCTGTCCCAAGCATGAATACGCATAGATGGTTGATTGTTTCTGCTGATTCTAGCGCGAATACGCAATGCGATTCATCCACCTGCTGCAGATTTGTCTGTCTGTCACGCTATGGGTTAAAATGCTGCCATATTGGCATTTTAGACGCATACAGCAGGCGACCAGCGACACAGCAGCCAAACATTTTGAGTGGGAGGGGTACAAGGTATAATACTTTCTCAATTCAGCCTTCGCATAATTACCAAACCAGTGAACATATTAACTAAATATCAAAGTCACCCAATTCTCCTGTGACCCTGTCTATGCATTGTGGGGTCATGTCTATCATATCGGGATCTTCTTCGGTCCAGTTGACTCCCCATGGCCAAGTTGGGATATAGCAGAACATCTACCCAATTCGTCAGTATTGCACTTCAATTGATAATAATCACGCTACCTCTTCGGGGCATGATGGCCTGCATGTATCCCACATAGGCCAGTCAAGCCATTGCATTAGTATTTCTAGTTCGTCTCTCCAGATTTCGATGAGCTCGGTGGCACGCTCCTCCGAAGCCATAGTTATGGCGAAGGCGTCCACCCACATCGCTCCCAGCAACTTGCATATGCGATGCAAAACTCCCTCTATTGACCGCTTGATCAGTTGCTCAGAGCGCGTCAGACTCTCAGCCACGATCCCAGACGTGAGTGAGGTTTGACAGTAAAAGACCATAGGTTCCACCCATGACGTATTTTGGGTATCTTGCATGCTGGATGAGCTATCTGGAAGTGCGCCATATAATAAGTAGGGCGTCAGCATGACCATGACCTGTCGCCTAATTGTCGTTGCGACTACAGTCGCGTTTGACTTTTGAACGTTCGAGACTGCCAAGGCGGTCTTCATCGAGTATAGTCGGTCGGCATATCGATCCGTGACCGCTCTTGTTAAAGCTGACCAGTCTATGCCAGAGGTACGGTCATCCTTGCGAATAAAATCAGAGTGGAGATGCGATATGGCGAGTTGGAGATCATCCGTTGAGATGTTGAATAGCCGATGTCGGTTTCTTGGAATACCCTCACGGGCAGCAAGAAGACTGGTATACACCGGGTCATAGAACGATACCAGACGAGTATAGTCGATTCTGGCTCGTACTTCCCCTGGATAAAAGTTATTCCACCATGCCGCATGAATGCTTTCTATGGACATCGACTGATAATCCCGCAGTGGGCCTACCCAATTTGGCGGTAGTGGTTGTGGCGGTCTCAGTAAAGAAGGCCATTGTGGGTCATCTTTCAGCCCGTCGGAGGGCTCGGACATTCGGATCTTTTGGCGTTGGCGAAGAATATCTGGACGGATATCTCGAATATTTGGGAACTTTGGTGTTGGAGCCATAATGTGAATGGAGGAGATTAACTTTATTTTCTTGTTGAAGTCACAGAGCATCACTTCACTGACGAAGAGTTAATAACTAGCCGCGTATGTCTGGGTGACTTACAATCCTGGTTCCATACTGTGGACTCGTCAATTTATCTTGCACGAGAATAGGAAAAAAAGACCTTACCGAACAATTCCATCTAGATTATATTGTCGTCCCCATTTGCAAAGTTCTCGGATGCGCTCCCACTCGGCCATAATCTTGTCCGGACGAATGCGACCCCATAGTAAAACATCCTGCGAATCTTGGTGTCCTAAATACGAATTGGAGGCGCTTGACCCGTCGAAATAAACTACATTAAGCGGTTCCTCTACCATAAACGTCAACATCCCTGAAATGATGTTATGGTTAAACTTGTGTTTTTGAAGAGGACGTGTGACTTACAGCACTCTGGAGGTGCACAGAGAAGGTAAGAATGCTCGACGTTGAACCCAGTCCACTCCGGAACAGATGGAACATGCTGATCCCTTCTGGCATGATACCTATTCTATTTTTAGTTTCAGATTACGGTATGGACGTTATGCACCTACAATATCGTTCCGGCTGGGGTTGTTGCTTTTACAACTGTATGTCCATTCCGAAACCGTGTATTTGGCCACTGTTGAAGCAGTGAAGCGACGCTGGTGAAGATTAGATTATCTGTTGCATTGTGTATATGTGCTTCCGAGTCGACAGAGGTAGCCGAGGGATGTACAAAATGTTTTTGCGCAGTCGCATAGGTGCGTGAAACTATTGATAGCAAGACAAGCCCTATACGGTGTGGCCGCATTTATATGAGGGAAATGGACAGGTCCAAGTTTGGAAGCGCCGTGTCGCAGAGGCCTGAAATGTAGCACATGGTGGTCGGAGATAAGATGAAGATTCTGCCACTCAAATTCCGGGTCCTTTGAACTCTTTTATATTTACTACCTGAGGGGTCATTCGTTAGATGACCAAATTCACTTGAAGAATATGTTCAGCTCTTCGGAGACAGTTCTGACTGAACCTTCATTAGTCTAGCCAGTTGGCGATCTGAAAGGACGAACAAGGGAATGAACAAGGGTGAATGGGGGAGTTTTGCATCACGTAACCATTGCAAATAGATGTAAATTTGACTCGGTTAATGGCAACATTTAGCTCACCCAAGTTTTCGGCCACCTGTTAGTCGCGCAAAAGGCCGCTTCAATTTTGTGGTTTCTTTATATTCTAACATGTTACTAAATGTGAGAATCTACTTTCAGAATTCCGTTTCGTGGTCTCTAGATGCCGCCATAGAAGGCATTGTGGAATGATGAGCGTAAATACATAAAAATAGTCATCCTTGCGACCAAAAGATACTTTATCTCGTCACTGTCATCATTGAACCACTTGTTCCGGCTGTATGCTTTCGATAGGTGTCCCAGAAGTTGCTTGCGGGTAGCCTGGTGACCATACTCGTCGAGGGCATCGATCACCAATACTAATACCCCTGGTGGATGTGCTTCGAGAGATTGCAGGGAGTTCAGGAAAAGCTCTCCACTTGCCAACTGCGGTATAAGTTGCGGGGCCTTCACGCAGTGCCTTCACCAAACAGTTTCTGTACGGCCCAGACATCCCTGCAAGTTCGCATATCAGAGTGGGCAGCACCGATTTAATGTCTGAGCGAGCTGAATCATCCCGTATGCAAAAGAAACACCCCCCAAGCTGCTTCATCGCATCGAGTCGACTACAAATCGAATGAGCAATTGCCGACTTGCCGATCCCGGGGCATGCCGTAAATCCACAACATTCCATCAGCGTCAAAACCATTGGAAGGCATATCCTGAATCAATGATTTGGTTGCCCATAAAACACCATCGTTGTTAACCCGCGCCCTCGTTCCGTCCATGCATTCACGGTCATTCTGATAATATGCATTGTTGGTGGGAGATAGTCTTTCTCCGGAAAAGCTGTGACAGTGTTCTCTGATATCATGAATCAACGTTGGCATTCACCAACGTTGCTAATAGCGTTGAGCCCACCTCCAAGATAAGGGATACTATCCGGTTGTTAGTTCCATAATTTCAAAGGCAGGAATGATACGAAATAAGTATCTTGTTTGGTATCCATACCACTCATGGTGACTGCAGTGGATTTGAGATCAGACTCCAGGCCAACAATTGTCTAGGCTCGAATGATAGGATTTGGGAAAAGGCGAGTACTAAGCAGATTGAGATACGTTCTATAGTGCGAGTGTACTATTGATCCAGCTGGAGTATAGGTGATGGGTTACTGTTTGGGTCAAAGGTGGCTTACGCCCAAGGTTGGGCTGGCTTCGACTGTTCTAATATGACATCTCGAAACCCCGAAAACTCTGCTCTTAATCATCTTCACTATCAAACTGTGGCCTTTTGACCTCAAGTACCATCAGCACAAGGTATTAGAATAAGGCCTAATATTCCGCCATTGAGCGCATTTTCGAGATAAATTTGGTAAGCTCGAGATCTCTAGTCACATCATGGTGCTATTTGAATACATCTTATGCATGGCTCATATCCAATGGCACAAATATTCTTCAACCGTATGCAGGCACTCTTCTCAGCTCCAGCTGGCTATGGCACTGTATCATCAACGTTAGCGCACAACTCTTGGGATTTATCGGCATAGCTACTTACAAACATTCTAAGGAAACATCCGCGAAATCTTATCCAAACGCTTTTTACCTGACTGCTGGATTCGTTGAAGCCATGGAGATGCTGCCCGAGGCGGGGACTGTGGAGACAAGGGCCGAGAAACTGTAGAATCTGAAGACGCGCGAGGCGACGCTGACGAAGGAGCAGGAGATGGCATTTGCTGCGATACGCCTGGTTGTGACTGGTGCTGAATGCTCGCGTCTGGAGTTGCACTACGGCTCTCTGGGCTTGCAGTTGGTTGATCAACTATGGGGAATTCTTCTTGCTTTGCTTCGAGCTTTGCCAACCATTCGATAGCCTGAAGGGTATCTGCATGCTCAGATCCTTCTATAACTTTCCGGCCTTCTACTTCCGCTTTCCACAGCTCACGAGGTTCGTCATATTTTCCTTGCTCGTATAAGGCCTTTCCTAGCCAGTGCATGGCGTCGTGCGTATCGGTATGGCAGTCACCGTGGACTTGACGACGGCACTGTAGCTCTTCTCTCGATACCTTTTCAGCTTCTTCATACTTTCCGAGTTGGAATAATACGCGAGACAAAGAAAACATGACATTCATCGTCTCGTTTGCCAGTTGGCCAACTGTTTCACGGCGACCCTCTAGCTGTTCCTTTCTGAGCAGTTCAGCTTCAGAATACTTTTTCTGTTCGAATAGAGTGCTTGCGAGCCAACCTATTGAATTCAGGGTGCCTTCATTCCGGTCCCCATACGTCTTCCGACGACCCTTTAAGTCTTCCCTCCATAGTGCCTCAGACTCCTCGTAGCGCTTTTGTGCATGCACTGCGCGGGCTAGCCAATGGATTGCATCGAGGGTGTCGGAGTCGTAGTCGCCACCTAATTTTCGTCGACCTGTGAGCTCTTCTCTCCATATCTCCTCGGCTTCTTTGTACATATTCTCCTCGAATAAGGATTTCGCCATCCAATACTGGGCATCGAGCACATCTTTGTTTGGCTTGCCTTCAACCACTTGCCGTTTTCCAATCTCCTCCTTCCACATCTCCCGGGCTTCTGCGTAACGCCCTTGTTCATAGACACACCTCGCTACCCAGAAGAGAGCATTGAGTGTCTCATCTTCACATTCGCCGAGTTGCTTCTGGCGTCCAACCCACTGTTCTCGCCTAAAGTTTTCGGACTCCACGTACTGCTTTAGTTTGAAGAGTGCCGAAGCAACCCATCCAGTAGTGTCCAGAGTGCTGACGGCTTCTTTTCCCATGGCAGTCTGTCTCCCAGTAACCTCTTCTTTCCAGAGTGCTGCCGCCTCTTCAAACCTATCCTGAGCATCGACTGCACGCCTGGGAACGAGATCAGTAGGATGGTATGGATTTGGAGCAAAACACTGACCCCAGCCAATGAAGTGCATCGAGAGTATCAGAGTGAAGGTCGCCGTGAACCTTTCTTCGCCCTGATAGCTCCTCTCTCCACAATGGTTCAGCCGCCGCATGCTGCCCTTGCTCAAAGAAGCATCGTGCAGTCCAATAGATCGCATCTAGAGTGTCTTTGTGTTCATTGCCATGAAGCTCCCGACGGCCTACCAACTCCTCTTGCCAGATTTCGCGGGCTTTTGCGTAATCCTTCAACTCGTAATATACTTTTGCCAACATGAACATTGCATTGAGGGTGTCTTCATGCACGTTTCCGTACAGTAATTGACGTCCTTTGACTTGTTCTAATCGCAATACCTCTGCCTCTGGATATTTTTCCAAAGCAACGAGGGCATTGGATAGCCAGCCGATGGCGTTGAGGGTTTCTTCATGAAAATTCCCGTGAAGTTTTCGACGGCCATCCAAGCTCACCCGCCATATATCCTCAGCGTCTGAAGGGCGCCCTAAAGCCATGCAGCATCGACCTATCCAATGATAGCTATCGAGAGTGTCGGCGTGAATGGGGCCATGGAATTCAAGTCGATCTTGCAGCTCCATCCTCCACAGGCTTTCGGCTTCTGTATACTTCTCTTGCGTCCCTTGCTCGAAGCAGATACGAGCTAACCAAAACAGGCTGCCCATGGTTTCTTCGTGCATTCTTCCTTGGACTTTCCGGCGGCCTTCGAGTTGCTGTATACGTAGCTCTTCTGCCCTTTCATATTTCTTCTGCTCATAGTAGGACGATGAGAGCCAACCAATAGCATTGAGGGTCGTGCTATCTGTAGCCCCATATATTTTCGTTCGGCCTTTCACATCCTCTTCCCAGATTTCTTGAGCCTCAGTATGCCGTCCCAGGGAATGGAGCGAGCGCGCCCACCAATGAAGAGCTGACAGTGTCTCTTTGTGCTCATCCCCGTGAATTAGGCGCCGGCCTTTTGCCTCTTCTTGCCAAAGTATCCTGGCGTCGTCATGTCTGCCTTGTTCGAAGGCTGATCGAGCATTCCAGTGGATGGCCTCCAGTGTTTGCTCATCAGTGGCTCCGTTTGCCTCCCTTCTGAGCTGCACCTCTTCTTCCCAAACCACCTCCGCTTCCGCATAGTGCTTTTGATCGAACTTCGCCATACCCAGTCGGTGCATTGCATGCAATGTTTTAGAGTGATGGTTTCCTGACGTCTCCCTTCGACCCTTGAAAACCTCTCGCCAATGAGCCTCAGCATCGGCATATTTTCCTTGGTCTGCGTAGGCAGTGGCGAGAGAGGTTATGGCATCGAAAGTTTTTGCATGGCGATCTCCGTATAGTTGTTTCTTCAAACTGTGAATTTCGTTTCCCAGTTGCTCGACTCGATCCGTATTTTCTTGTTTGGCATAACACTCAGAAAGCTTCTCCATTACTACTATCGTGGCAGGGTGTGCCTTCCCTTTGAATGCCGTAGCGACTTCCAAAGCTTCGTTGAGCAGCTCGATGGCGGCATCATACTGCCCTTGGCCCTTTCGCGTCAAGGCAAGGTCAATGAGAGCCTGAACCAGTGGCCGGCGATCCTTTTTTTTCGATTTTCGGTTGCTATCGAGAACTCTGTCTTCGAGTTCTGCCGCTGCATCGTAATCATGGTTCCCTCGCAGGGTCCGGGCCAAATTCCCGGTCGCATCCAATGTTTGCGGGTGTTCTTGACCCAAGAGGGCGGTTCTGATCCTGACCACTTCTCTTTCTATTTCTTCCATCTTTTCACGATTCCCGTTACTACCATAAGCGTCGGCTAGTTCTAGCGCTGCTTGACTGGTCTGAATATGGGTTTCCCCGTGGACCTTCTCTACACGTGAGTATAGATCCTCCCATATCTTCAGTAGCTCGTTTGATTCCATAAGTTGACGAACAACGGCAGCTAATGCACCCCTATCGTTGACATGAAGTTCGTCGTCGAACGGAGAGATATACTTGAAGTGGGGTAGTAGGTATTCCCAGAGGTATTCATCATTGGGATTTGTGCCGCATGACAGTAAGCGTACTGCAGCGGCCCGAAATGACACGGCCTCTTTTGGTGACAGGCGGTCCTTGGCCCATGCGTGAAGTAGCGGATGAAACCGGAGGGTCACAGTCGAGTGGATCGGGACAAGGGTGACCATCGAGTAATGTTGAAGCTCTTCGAGTATTTGATCCAGCACGCCCTCATCCCATTTGCCATCGGGACAAAAGGCGGCCTTCAGAAGGTTGATACTGGCGTGGTACTCCTCTCCTCGTTCCAATAGGTCCTGCGGTTCATACGCAAATCCATAAGAGGCTGCGACTGCAAATAACGGTCGAGGGAAGTCCATAAAGTGAACGAACGAAAGGATGCTGAGAAGTTGGAGGGCAGAGGGTGAAAGGACGTCGACCGTCGTATCAAACGCGGCATAGATACTATGCTCGTGTTTGAGTCTGTCACGTTGAGCTAGGGCGGGTTTGCGCAGCAGCTTCGAACGATTGCTTTGCAGCCGAATAGCGTAGTCAGGCAAACACTTCTGCATCCTGATATAACAACCGGCTTGTACAATTGCAACTGGAAGAAAGCCGAGTAACTCGACAATGTCGGCCGCATGCCGGCGATCTTCATCCGTGACGCGCACTGGAGGCTTGGTCGTCATAGAAGTATTATCTTTCTCCGATTTATGCCCTCCAGGTGCAATTCCAGTGAAAAGGCGATCGCTATTTGTGCGATACAGCGAAGGCCCTATGGCAGTCGAAAGTAACAACTCTGTGGCCTCTTCTCGAGACATGACATCGAGAATGATGGGACCGTCTTGAGATAGGTTCCCGAGGGTAGGATTGCGACTTGTAATGAGGATAGCTCCGTGGTGGCATTCTGGGAAGAATCTACGGATATCAACATCGGGGTTATCCGCATTATCCATGATTATAAGCCAGTTTCGTGAAACATTTCCTTCTGGCTGGGCGAGCAATCCGAGGGCTTCCATCGGCGTTGTAGGGCTTAATGAAGAGTCCAATGCACGGACTCGAGTAAGAAGCCCGTTTTGCAAGCTTTCGGCAGAGCTCGCATCCACAAATAGAATATGATCATACCTAAAGAAGATTAAAACCCATATATTCTATCGGAATACGACTTACAAGTCATCAGAATCATGTCCATACTTCAAAGCGATCTGTGTCTTTCCGCTGCCGCTCATGCCGGCAACTACTGCCACGCGCTGACCCTCATTAGCAGAATTTTGAAGCGCGTTTATTATTTCTTCCATCGCCTGTTGACGTGCAACGAAAAAGGTTGAGAGAGGAGGAAGGCCATGTGAGGACCGAGAGCTACCAGTTCGAGTAAGGTCTATATCCCATCCCATAGTTAGAAGGTATGATAAAAAATAGGGAGAATAGACCCACAAAGATGACTGATCGTAACGTGACTTGCTTGCTTGGAGTTTTTGATGTAACGATCGATAGTCGAAAAGGCATCATTCCCTTCCAGATATGTCGAAGTATGAGACATGATACATTCGAACCTCCTGTCGATTGGAGAGGGTGCACTACCCAACTCCAGATCCCGGTCTACTGACAATCGGTAATAGACTGCTAGGCCTGCAAACCGTCTTCTCATTTGCTCGACGGTCGTTTCCGTATCCCTTAGACCTCTTTGGAGAAGGCTCTGCTGGTCAATACTCGCTGAGCGAGTCGGGGACTTGCCGGCACCTATACTCAATAAACAAGCTATACGCTGATCGCTCCCATAGATTTCACGGGCCTCCTCGATAGCTTGAAGGACCGGATTATTGAACCCGTCTACTGCGCTAATAAGGTCCTCTTGTATAATTTGGGTTCCGGCGCGAATGGAGGTGAACATCCCAGGCGTGGTCAAAGAGATACGGATGGCCTCCATGATAGTAGGATTGTACGAGGAGTGGTGTGATTCGTAGTTTCTCAACATTCGACAATTCGTCATGTCCGCCGCAGTCATGTACACAATAGACCTAGGTGATTTTAGAATACTGAGCTCTGTCGCGATGAAGGAAATCCACGTACACGTTGCACCCGGAAGCTTTGTCAAGGTCGCCGCGTAGTCGACGGTTCTCCGGTACGCCGAATCCTTGGAGGAGCTGTTTTGTGCCGCTTTCCAGCCTTTCAGACCTTACTTCAGGGGTAATTTCTTCGAACAGAAATACTTGTTTGTACAACTGAAGAAAGGCATTACTTGTCTCTTCGATTGTCGCCTCTAGAACTCCTAAAAGAATTGCGACCAACCCAGACGCACCAACTCCCGTGATTGAATGGAAATAGTCGCAAGGTCGTAGGGATTTCCCAACGTCGTATTGCACGCGTTTCATGAACTCATCGAGAATCTTGAGCTCGGACATGCATCGTAGATCCCCGCCATCTGTATTTGGATTGCGGTTTGGATCAGTAATGGTTGGTGGATGATTGGCTATCACCACCTACCAAGTGACAACACTCTAAGGCCTTCGTCTTTTTGAGCAGAATCATTCATACTACAGGAAAAAGGAGATCACAATGGTGTGCTAGAAGTGGTAGGGTTCAAACGAGTATGACAGTATGTGGAACAGGGCCCGGGGCGCGCCCTCAGCGGTTACTAATTATTAACCGATGGTCAGCCGTTGAAACATACCTAGAGACAATATTCTCAAGCCTTCATCTTCTTGAATAGGAGTACTCATCCTGCGGCATAAGGTAGAAGTGGTATACTCAAAGTGCTACAGTTCAAGCAGCTACATAGAGGCGTGCGTGCCGAAGGCATTGATCAGTTTGATTAGTCTCATCTTAAGGGGCGTTTAAAACTGTAAATTCCGCCTTGGCCTCCAGGCAAGTTGATTATATTATAGTAAACAAAGAAGGAGCAAAAGTACGGGACATTGATTGTTTCATCCAATCATTGAGAAATTATTACATGCAGATACTAGTTTGGTTCTTTTCGTGGCAACTAATATACATGCGGATGGCTATGTGGCTCGCCCAAGTCTCCAGTTGTTCTGTCTATGCATCGCGGGGTCATGTCTATCGTATCAACATCTTCTTCGGTCCAAGACATTCCCCATGGCCATGTTGAGATATAGCAGAACATCTATTCAGTCTGTCAGCATTACGCCTCGCTTGCTACCGGTTACTCTTACCTCTTCAGGACATGATGGCCTGCAAGTATCCCACATAGGCCAGTCGAGCCATCGCATTAGTTCTTCTAGTTTGTCTCTCCACAAGTTGATTAGTTCGGCGGCCCGCTTATCTGAAGCCGCGGTCACTGTGAAGGCGTCCACCCATATTTCAGTGAGCGAAGTGCATATGCGATGTAAAACCCCCTCGATTGCACTCTTGATTAGCCTCTCAGAGCGAGTCAGCGTCTCATTCACAATGCCAGACGTGAGCGATGTCTGACAGTGAAACGCTATAGGCTGCACCCAGGACGCATTCCGGCCATCTTGTCCGTCAAATAAACTTGGAAGCGCGCCATACAGTAAGTAAGGCGTGAGCATGACCATGACTTGTCGCCTGATTGTCGTTGCAACTAAAGTCGCATTTGACTTTTCAACATTCGAGACGGCCAAGGTGGCCTTCATCGAGTATAGCCGGTCGGTATAGCGGTCTGTGACTGCCCTCGTTAATGCAGACCAGTCTATGCCAGAGGTATTGTCGTCCTCGCGAGTAAGATCCGAGTGGAGATGCGACATGGCGAGCTGGAGATCATCCGTCGAGATATTGAGTAGTCGATGCCGGTTTCTTGGAATACCCTCACGGGCAGTAAGGAGACTAGTGTACCCCGGATCGTAAAACGAAACCAGACGAGTATAGTCGATTCTGGCTCGTACTTCCCCAGGGTAAAAGCTATTCCACCATGCGGCTTGAATTCCTTCTATTGAAACTGATTGGTGGTCTCGTAGTGGGCCGACCCAATTGGGCGGTAGTGGTTGGGGGAGTCTCCGCCGAGGAGGAGGTTTAGGTGGTTCTGATGGTTGTGCGCCAAGGGACCTGGACATTCGCATACTCTGTCGTTGATAGAAAGCACTTGCAACATCTTCTTTAGTTGCCGGATGCCGTGACTCCGCACCCATGATGTGGATTGACGAAATCAACTTCGTTTTCTTGGTGAAGTCACATAGCATTACTTCACTAGTGAGGAGTTAATAAAGTGTTATATATTTGCAATAGACTCACAATCCTGGTTCCATACTGCGGGCCGGTCAGCTTTCGCACATACAAGACTACTCGGGGAGAACTCACCGAATGAATCCGTCTAGATTGTATTGTCGCCCCCACTTGCAGATCTCTTCAATGCGTTCCCATTCAGCCATCATTTTGTCACGACGAACTCGACCCCAGATTACGACATCCTGCGAGTCTTGATGTCCTAGGTACGAGTTGGCGGCGCTGGAACCATCAAAATATATCACGTTGAGCGGCTTCTCGACAACTAGTGTTAACATCCCTATTTTCCAACGTTCATATGGGCATAGTTTCATGAAAATTGACGTACAACACTCGGGAGTTGGGCAGAGAAGGTAAGAATGCTCGACATTGAATCCAGTCCACTCTGGAATTAGTGGCACGTGTTGATCTCCTCTAGCATGGTATCTATTCTATTTTCAGTGCTGAATAAAGTTGTGGACGTTGGGCACCTACAACACGGTTCCCACCGGGACTGCTGCTTTTACAATCGTATGGCCATTGCGAAACCGCGTATTTGGCCATTGTTGAAGTAAGGAAGCAACGCTAGTGAAGATTAAGTTATCTGTTGCGTTGCGTATGTGCGCTTCCGAGTCAGCAGAGGTAGCATAGGGGTGTTCAAAATGTGTTTGTGCGATCGCATAACTGCCTGAAACTACCGATAGCAAAATAGGCCCTACACAGTGTAGCCGCATTTTATCCAAAAGGAATGGAGGGAGTCCAAGAGCGGAAGCGCCCTGCTGCGGAAGCTCGCGATGGAGCACATGGGTGGTCGAAGATAAGATTAGATCACCACTCAAAAACATTGTCGGCTCTTTTAGCCGGCTCGGCTCGATATTATCTGATTAGAATATAGATTCTCAGCAACGTCTCAGTCACGATACAATTTATCCTCTGGTATTCCACCTGAAAGACAAATACATTGGTGTCTACTCTAAACGAGGACGCCCCAATTAGGCCCCAATTCCCCTGTTTCTCTATCTATACAGCGTGGCGTCATGTCTATGGTATCCACGTCTTCTTCAGTCCATGGAAATCCCCAAGGCCAGGTCGAAATGTAGCAAAACATCTATTTCAGTCGTTAAAACTATCAAAGATAGCAGGTTGACGACGCACCTCTTCGCTACATGCTGGCCTACACGTATTCCACACTGACCAGTCAAGCCATTGTATCAACTTTTGCAGATTTTGCGTCCACTCTAATACTAGGCCCGCGGCTTCCTCTTCCGAGGCGTTAGAAACCCCAAAAGCACCCACCCACATTTGCGTTAGGGAAGAACAAATGCGTTGTAAGACTCCGTCGACGGCTGATTTTATGAGCCTTTCTGATCGCGTCAGAGCTTCCACCTTTATCGCAGATGTGATTGATGTTGCACAATAGAACTTGATGGGTTCTATCCAGGAGATATTATGTTTTCCATAATAGTTTGAGGAAGCATCAGGAAGGGCTTCGTAGACAAGGTATGGTGTGAGCATGACCATGAGATGTCTACGCGCGGCAGCAGCTACAGTTTTAGCGTTTGCCGAACGTGTCAGGGTCTGGTTCAGCAGGTAAAGCCGATCTGCATAACGATCCGTCACTGCTCGCGTTACCGCTGCCCAATCCACTCCTGAGACCTTGTCATCGACCCGGGTTAGGTCTGCGTCGAGGTCGGCCATGGCTGTATGCCAATCCTCTCTTGAAATATTGGCCACCCTATGTCGAATTCTTGAAAGGGTACCGCGAGCCTCGACTAGGCTGGTATATTTCGGGTCATAGAATGATATTAACCGCGAATAGTCGATTTCCATCCGTACTTCTCCTGGATAGAGGTTGTTCCAGGCCGCCGCTAGCACCGTCTCGAGCGAGATCGAGTGGCCATCCCTCAAAGGCCCTTGCCAGTTAGGTGGAACAGGTCTTGGTTCGATTCTATCCCGCTTTAAATCTCTCATACCGTGCAAGCGGTGACGTTGGCGTTCCCAGAGGGCGTTTGGGTGGGCAGTGTGTGATAGGGATGTGTGTCTCGCAGTGGGTATTAGGCGAATGGAAGAAGTCACCTTTACTTTCTTTGTAAAGTCGCACAGCATTACTTCACTAAAAAACGGCTGTGAGAGAATTCTCGAATCGGCGAGGATAAACGAACAAACCGGGTTCCATACTGGAACGATATTAGAAGAATATACACATGCATAACATGGCTTACCGAACGAACGCGTCGATACTGTATCGCTTTCCCCACTTGCACAGCTCCTCGATGCGTTCCCATTCGGCCATCATTTTGTCCCGACGCACTTCGCCCCAGATTAGAAGGTCTTGGGTATCCAAGTGACCCAGGTATGAGTTTGCGCCACCTGAAATCCGAGTTATAACTGTGGTGTCCGGGAAAAAGCCACTCCTGCACGTACTAGAACCGTCAAAATAGATGACCTCAAGTGGTTCCTCCACAGCTAGAGTCAACATCCCTGGCATAGAAAGTTATAAACGTTAGACATTCGTTTTTCGTAGACCTACAGCATTCTGGTGGAGGGGCGGCCCCGCAGACTAGGTATGAATGCTCTACATTGAAAGCAGCCCATTCCGGGACCAAAGGGAGATATTTATCACCTCTTTCGTGGTATCTTATGTAACGCCTTTAGTCTTTTCAGGATATTGTGAGAAAATCATACATACAAAATCGTTCCTACTGGGATTTTGCCTCTTACGATGGTATGCCCGTTCCTCCAGCGTGTATTCGGCCACTGCTGAAGCAAAGAAGCAATACTTGAGAACAAAAAACTATCTGTAGCGTCGTGGCTATGTCCTTCCGCGTCATGGAGTCCAGAATAATCGATCCGTTCGAGGTATTTTTCGGTATATCCTTGACTAAATGTGGCTGCTGAGAGTAAAAGTAGACCAAACCATTGCAGCCTCATTCGTGAAATAGTTGGCAAGGTCCAAGTCTTCGATGCCACTGCATGTGGGAAAGAAGTGGCCAATTGGACAGGCACCAAATTCGTACGGTGGCCATGCTTGATTTTCAGAGGCACGATATCAGGAGAGTAAGCTATGCGAAAGATATCTTCTTCTTACTCTACACCTCTATTCAAATCCATCTTATATCTACGTTGTGTTGCTCATATCCAGCAGTACAAATTTTCTCTAGCCGCCACATGAAGACATCCTTGGGGATTCCTCGGCTTCAAGTGACCATAGTGCTGTATCGCCAATATAAGCCTACAGCTCTCATCATTTATGGTCATAGCAGCTCGCAGACGGTCTTAATATCCACAAAATGAGCTAAGGAAGCATCCGCAAAAACTTATCCAAACGTGCGCGATCTCGTCGAAGCGTTTCCGTGTTTTTGAAATTATTTCTGACACCTGTCTTTAGGGGAGGAACGAGAAGGTCATTGGCACCGTATTGGCCGATCCTGCCATATGATTCAAAGTCATTGTCTATGTTGGTGTCCTCACCAGGAGCAGGCATCGGGCACGGTTCGCTCCCACCATCCTTCCGATACCTCTCCATGCCGCCTCACGGCCACCCCAACACGAGGATAGACATCATATCCATCACTCGTCATCTCAGCTTCTTCACCACAAAAGCGAAGTTTCTGAAGCTTGGAGCAGCTCAATTATGTATTCAAAAAGTGGTGATATATTTATGTCGTTAAATACAATACTCTTTATATATATATTATATATTGGAGTCTACTCCTGCTGCGCTTATCTCGTTCGCTTTGCTCCTTTTGCACCGGCGAGTAAGCGGCCAAATATTTCCCTATAAACTTCCAGTCAGTCAAATAGATAGGAGCAAAAGTAGAGTTACTCACGCTGTATTCCTTGCATCATCGCCTCCACGGTGAGGGGTCCCCATCATAGGTCGTCTCACTATGGTTCTGTACATGTTGGCCATGCCGTTCGTCCCCCTTATGTTTGGATAAACGGATCTGCAAAGAGCTTTGATATCATAGTGCCTAGAACTAAAAGGTGATTCTAGCCCAAAGGCCTGGCATTGTCGAGCAATCATATCCCTATCGTAATCTCCCCAACTATTACCGTGCGTCATTAGTGTCAAGAGAAAGGGAGAGGCGCGGAAATACACACCTGGACCACTCATAATCACGAGAGTTGACTTCGGCTACAAGTCTGCGAAATGCGTCTTCCAATGCGATACCTTCTGTCTCCACGAGCTCTGGCGTGATTGTAGTGAGCCGGGTGCAGAAAGGGGACACCGTAGATCGAACGGGTTTGACCAGATATGTTCCGTTGCGCGTTATGCGTGGGGGATTAGCATCGGTATCGAGTAATGCCCACCCAATTTCGATGATTTCATGGACTTGGCCTTGTGGAGGATGTGTATCCCAGCAGGTCGCTTCAAGGTCCACAACAAGCACGGGTGAGCGTCTGGGCCGTCTGCTTCGAGGAATTTGTATTTTAGGGGCTGATTTGGACATGCTAAGTGCAGAGAATGCTATTCCTCGACTAAAATGCATAGGATCACAAAGCACTGTTAGGTTCTGGTCTAGCTTTCTGTCGATGGGCGTGAGTAAGTATTGGAGATCTTGACAAAATAAAACAGAAAAAAATGTTCATATTGCAAACTAGGCAATCATGTACGTCTCCCCAGCCCGTGAAGCGGTTCCCAAACCTTTCCGGAGAGGAATGCAGAGAACACGAAGCAGAGGGGCCGGGGAGCGAGCGGTTAAATGCTCCTTCTGTATCTGGAATGGTGCTTACGCATAATTTCGGGCATTTCGACTGTTAAGAGAATATCTCACCTTGCGGTTGGCTCCAACTAGGATCTAGGTCTTTTAAGCGCCGGGCGGCGCCAGCCGAGAATTCAGGAGATGACTCTCGGAGATGTAGGGTTTGAGAATCTACTTGTGTGCCTGTCTCATTTTAGTCGAGCTTCTTCACCAGGAATTTATTATTTAGGTTCAAGTGGCTATTAGCTATATTGAGGAAGTGCGAACCGCAGGCGCTTACCGACAAGATTTTATTGATTGTTATGCACAGTAAAAAGGTAGAATATACTGCATTTATTTTAATGTAGTACATTCGGTAATGGGTGAGCGACAAGCGAGCCTGTGCTTAGTATAGTGGGAATCTCAACTCTGTGGATTACATGCGTTGATTCCTGGAAGAGTTTCGCTTCCGCTCAACTCGAGACCATCTCTAAAGAATGCATTTTGTCTACAGTTCTCTCCATGGACGCCTGACATTCGTACCAACGGCCTGCTTGACACTTGCCGTGAGCTTGGTATCTCTATTGTTGCATATAGCCCCCTTGGGCGTAGACTGTTCAGCGGAAAATATCGTAAGGAGGAAGAATTCCCTGAGGGCGACTTTCGTCGTACAACACCGAGGTTCCAGGGCGAAGCTTTGCAAGAGGTACGGGACTTGTACTATGTCCGTAATAATGCTTCTAATTCTCCTTCGTGTGATTAGAATCTCAAGCTTGTGGGCGCTATCACGGAGATAGCGCAAAGGAAGGGAATTACTCCGTCCCAGCTAACTCTCGTATGGGTGCTGGCCCAAGGACTTCGCGATTCCGGGAACAAAGAAGGAAAAATACTTGTTAGAAAATCATGGTGCTGTTAATGTGGTGATCAGTAAGCTCTAACCGCTCATATTTGCGATCCTCTGCCTGAATCATCGAACGTTCTAGCTCCTGAAGAGATGCAAGAAATCGAGGATATTATCAAGAGGATTTCTGCTGTCGGTGACAGATATGCGTATATGGGAAATACCGCTTTCTAAACGTTTAATCTTTGAATTCCAGATTGAACTCAATAGGACAATTTTTTGTTTACATAAACACTTGAATATCTCTTCGAACAGCAATATAGAGAGTTTTGAATTCATCAACAAGTCAACCTAGCCTCATTTTAGGAATATTTCGACAATAAACGGCAGACGTACCAAATAAGATATATTCAGGAGGGTTCATGTACGTGAATATACCTGGGTTGCAGCGCCTACGGTAATCCTGTGGAGGGTAGTCGAGGTTTCCTTAAAGTCTTGCACAAAGGCTTTCCGCCTCTGGTATTTCTTTGAAAGCCAATCAGCGACTTCAGGGTTCAGTGGGGGGTCAGGAGTGAGAAATTCCAAGGGAAATTCGTAATCCCAATTAAACGGGATAACTTCTCTAACATGCTTGCCAGATCCTCTGGACACAGGCAGCGTTTCACAAGCCCGAAAGCTGGAACAGCATCGCATGCATCCTTTGCTACTCGGGGATATCAACATACAATAATCTACCAGGATATGGTACTTACAAATCTTTGTTCCATATATATTTCCCTAAGGTATCGATCGAATAAGCATGATTTGATTCTCTATCGGGAAATTTGCCTTGTAGAAGCGTGGATAACGGGTTTAAGAGGTGGTAAGAAGGAGGATATTCAAACACCATGGATTTAATGTGAGATATCCCGCGATGAGCGAGAAAATTCTTCCTTTCAAGCATGAGGATCAATATGTCCCACTCATAAAAGTCTCCCCTAAGAGCGACTCTATCGAGAGCCGGAGTATCCACAGGTCGTACCAGAATTTCTTCAAGCAGGTCACCTGCCCACATGAGTGAGCGTCGACGTGGTTCGTTTGGGCAAAGGAAATTTATCTCCCGTAAATTGGGATGAAATCCCAACCTCCAGGAAACAGGTATTCCAATAGAAATTTGAAAGGTTGTAAGGTTTGGAAACGCATAGTGTGATAGGTAATAATTGGGCAATCTGATTCGCTCTTCACTGGGGTCCTGAATTGTTTTAGGAGAAATGACTTTAGATCCTACTTCGAGGACACGTAAGGATGCGACATGCGACTTGGAGAGAAAATGTGCTATAAATTGATCGGGTATGGAGATTCGTTCCAAATAGTCACTTTTAATGGTGACGTTATAAGTGCTGTTTTGGGTGACAGCCTTTCGTAAAACAGTAAACTCTCGTAGGTACTTGAGACCCTCGATATAGGTGACAAACGATTGGGTCATAAAGTAATCCCCTATGTGGATGCCTTCAAGGTAGGGGAGGGCGACGACAAGTGGTTCATGAAACTGCTCAAGGGAATCATCCTCGAAGTCCGGATTATTGCCAGCTTCCACTTTGACCAAGATAAACCGCTTGACAGAACTAAGCGCCACAAGTGGTTCTTCGTTCGAGCGAGAAATCGTTGCACCCGATGGCAGCAAGCGATCTATTTTTAGGGAATTCAGGACAGGAAAAGGCTGTAGCCATGAGAAAAGCTGGTAGTAGTCACCCATGGTGAGGTGCCGCAAAGTAAGAGTCGTTAGTTCATGCCCTATCCATTTCAAGCTGCGATCGGGTGCTGGACCCTCGTATTGGAATGTTCGTGCTAAAGGAAGAGGCGGGTTCAAATTATTGGGCAGTGATTCCAGAGCGTGCCTATTTTCTGACGTCTCAATAACGCTTATATACTTGAGGTTATTTGATTGAGTCCAGAATTTCAGTGTGTCCGTCCTTACTGATCGGAGCCATTGGGTATTAGCCACGACAAAAGGGCTCCAGGGACCATTAAAAGATGGCAGTGAAGGACATATGAGGGTCTTGAGTAGGGGCATTCGATCAAGGTGCATGCGATGGAAGTCAGTGCTGTTGAATAGGACGTGACAGGCTTGTGGGAGGGTGATTTCTGTGAGAAAGGGGAGGAAAGGCAAATTCTCTAGAATAAGTAAGATAGTGGGAAGCGTCCTACCCACGTGATCAACGTTCAAAGATAGTGAGAGGAGCCGGTCACTTGCTTGATGAATAGAGGGGGAAATCGTATGCCAGCCGTCGGGAGAAACTATAGTAAGCTTCAAGTGGAATGGGGATTCCTGCGCCAGGTTTAGGCATACGAGCGCCTTGGGATGATAATCGATCTCGCGCTCATCCAACGTAACCAAATTCCACAGTGTAGGGGCAAAAATGATGCAATTACGCCATAATGGAGAGACCAATGTCAAGGATAGCAGTAGATCACAAGGGCATAGGGCCCCCTCTATCACGTGTTGAATGGTCATGATCCATAGTTCGAGAGGTAAACATTGGGCGGGATCTGTAAGAGAAATCGCCTTTGAATGTACTATTTCGTCGACCAGCGCGTTGTAACGGCGCTGAAGATGCGATGTCGTCCGGTATATTGAGGGCACCCCTTCTGCGGCCCGCGCTAAGTTACTAATCTCTGCCAAGATCGATGCCTGTTGCGTTCTGAGGTATCCTATGGATGATTCCTCATACTGTAAATCTACGGTTTCCATGCTCAAGTTGTCGCGCCAAGCGTTCCTCTATGGTGGAGACTAAGGGACATTCGGTGGCGCCTACATATTCTAACTTCAAGGTACGGTAGTAAGCCCTCAGAAGTGTGTATTCATTTGTCTTTTTCATTATGTCAAAGTTTTGTAATGAGGATCGTCCCCTTACAAGCTAAATGATTTCAGGACAGGGACCCTTTCCACTACGTACGGTACGTCGAAGACGTCCGCCGATATCCATTGGATACGGCCGGGATCAACATCACTAACTCGAACAGAGATCCCTCGGCGGCCTTTTTGTCGGCGGCCCCTTGCTCGCACCCAAGCCCCCCTCCTCTCCCGAGAGCACCGCGGACGCCTCGATTGTTATCGACAAGGACTAGGTTTGCCCGCATATATAGTTTCTCCGCCGCCGGTGAAGCCAGGGTTTATCCATTTGGCTTTTCAGCTAGATTGCCGATCAAGGCTTGGGGTTGGTTCGGCCAGGCCCCTTCCCCCTTGTTCGTTGGGGGGCGGGGGCGGGGTTCGGGTTCTTTGTTGTTGCAGGTTCAGCCTTGGTTGGGGTTTTTGGGCCTTGTTTGCCCGGGGCTTTGTTGTGGCATTGGGGGGAGGGGCGCGGACCGTCGGTTGGGGGATGATCCGTCGAACCCGTCGAGCGAGGACTAGACTACCCAAGGGCCCCGTCCGAGCGAACGATCAACAACGAGTGATGCTCGTTCCTGAGTAGAGCGGACTTTGAGTGTGAAGATGGCTAGAAAAGCGGGGGGCCGAGCAAGGTTTGAATGAATGACATTGAGACCTGCTGGGGTAAACCCCGGATCTGCAAATGTTAGGACGCAATCGCCTAATTTATATTACTCTTGGGACATCCCATGTGAAAATCATTGAAATGTATCAAATAAGTGTGTGTGTGAGCACACTTATTGATGATGATATGAGGGAACGGGAGCAGCCGAATGCGGCCTCGGTGTCTGTAGACATCGTGGACCGAGTTTATGCATGGGTACCTATCAAGAGTTTGAATATTGGGACGGACGGGAAATTTGATGGGCTCGTTCTGCCGACTGACGCCGACCCCCGACAAAATCGTTAATACTTGATGAGACGGAGCAGTGACTCAAAAGTGAATTACGAGGCAGGGTGGTCTCTTTGCCAATTTTCTATCCACTGAACAATACGTGAAACATTGCTCTCCATATCCTCCACGGTCTCGCTTCTCAATTCGACCACAATCTCCTCGGAATATGAGTCCCTCGCCTCGTCGAGGACCGTTTGCAGAATCTCCGCCTCATTGTTTTCTTGTATTTTCTTGAGCGGATAGTCCCTGAAGAAGCGGCAGCGTGATTAGAAGCGAGAACCACTCGACGGCTGCGGAAAGAGGTGGGGCAGGCAGGCAGTACGAACCGTTTCTCCAGGCGTTCCCATAGTAGAGTATGATCGCATCTCAAGACGACGACGAGGTCCACCCAACGTTCGGGGAAGATGCCACAGGTGTGCCAGTCGAGCAGGACACCGCCGGGAGCGACCAGTGGCTCGAGCTCGTCTATAACCTATGCAACAACGTTAGGTTAAAACCAATAACAACGTCCGTAGGATTAGACTCGCCTTGTCGTCGTCGACGAGGAAAGACTGCCACTCCTCATCGAAACCGTCGTGTAGGCCGTGCTGCTTGACGAGATCGCCCACGTTGAGGTGTTTTAGAGGTATTGGAGATGCTTCTAATAGCATAGAAGCAGTTGTAGATTTGCCTGTACCAGGCGTTCCAGTGATCACAATCACCGGAGCAGTCTTCTGGCCTAAACCATCTTCCATTTTTTGTTTTTTGAAAACAAAAATACGACCCTGAATTTCCTCGTAAACGTGACGTTTTTTTGATGGGCCCAGTTCAGTTGCTGTGAGGGCGACCGACCGAAACTTCAAACTCAGTCGCATCAAATCATTTCAAGTCCTCGAAGACCCTCGCTTCTTGGTAGTCTCCCCCTCTCTCCCATCCTGAACCGAAACCACGACTGTTATTATTTCGACAATTTCTTCAATATTCTGTAATTTTCGTTTTGGGTCGTGTTTTCATCAATTAACAGTCGCTACCCTCGGTCTCCCTCAATCACGTTCGTAGCTCCTCAGGCTACGAGGGCTACAGCGGCAGCCCCTCTTTACTTGCCGCCACAGTCCTTTTCGTATCCCAAATGTCGAGCTCTGGTTCATCCTCTACGGCCACCATCACAGATGCATTCGCCTCTGTGGCCTCCTCGGGAAGCTCCCCTCGCGTCGGCGGGGGCGATTTACCGTTTATAATATTTCCTTTGGACAGGAATCTACGTATTTCTCAGTTCCCAACCCCACGACCCGAACCACTCCAAGCATATCGACCCCAGTATACGACCCTTGCAGACGGCTCTTTATTGACTGCTGTCTACAAGGCAGACTTGTTCTCTGCAAACTCGAGACTATTCGGTGTTGGAGCTTTGCTAACGCTCGGTGCCATCAACGTATGGACCTGCGTCTCCTACATTCGAAGAGGCAGAGTAAAGGACAAGACACTCTTCTACCTCTTATTGGCTAGCCAAGTCCTACTACCACTCTGTTTCTCTGCTCTTCTAGCCCCCTTCTTCCTCGACAATGTCGATTGCACAATGTAAGCCGTCGCCTCCCCCTCACCTCCCCCCAATAGTCATCCTCCCCGTTTCGAAAATCAGCTGACATTGAGCTCTTCTTTGCAGTGTCAATATAGTCGCTGTCCTCTCCACAGAACTATCCTATACTATTCTGGTAAGGCTGTTCTTCATACACACACGCGAGAACTTTCTTAACTGACAGCTCCATCAAAATAGATCACGGGAATACTGGGACTGAAAGCATACCGCTGCTTGAGTCGATCCCGGTTTATTCTCGTCGTGGTGTGGGTCCTACAACTCTCCATATGGGTACTATTTGCATTGGATATCCGAGGAATCAATTCTCCCCGTCGAATCAGCGGTTCGTGAATTCAGTGGCTTCTCGCGGCCCCCGTTTCATCCTAACGTATCTTCCCACGATCTTTTAGGAAGCTGCGGCACAGACGGAAGTCTGAAGTTTATCCCGATCGCCCTCGTGCTAACAGTCGTGGAAACCCTTTTCCTCGCCTTATGCTGTACGTGGGCCTCAACCTCCACGCCTTCCAGACTTCTGATTTTGAAAATTATTTATAGTCCTTTATGCTGTGTGGAAGTCGACGTTATATCCAGCAGCACAGGGTCGACTCTCCATTGCTTTATCCGAGAAAGCTCCGGCAGATGATCCTCGAGACGACACTATCAGACGTGGCTGGTGGGATTATGTACCGCGTGCTCCAGCTTCTGAAGTCGGTTCCATTCGAGGACCAAACCGACCATCGGAAAGCGCGCATGGCCATACCACCCGACCGTCCAATGACGACTCGCTCGTCAAGCGTCTGCGCAATTCTGTAATGCGTCTGACAACCAGTATCGATCTCCAGCAACATCACCACCAGACAACATTAGGCGGGCCACTGGAGCCACAAACGTTTACACGGAAGCCGTCGTTACCAACCGAATACCCTCTATCGCAACCGCCAAGACCACGTCATCAACCGCAGCCATCTCAAGTGTTCTCACTATCGGAGAAGGACAGACCGGCTCCTCGCCACAGTATGGCGCGCATGTCGAAGGAGGTTGTCCCCTCGGGTCGGGCAACCAGCGTCAGATCCATCAATTTCGCCCCCTCTCAACTGCCCTCTCAAAGGAGTTCGCGGGTAGATCCATTACACCCGGGGCCCTCGGGTCAAGAATACGAGGAAGGAAACGTGCTGGCTGCCCTCGAATCGCTCTCCGGCAAACGCCTGCCTGCTGTTTTGCAGGTACGCGCTGTCATCAGGGACGAGGTACGTAGCGCTTCTCGCTCGAGTTTCTCGGCTTCCGAGCCCTTCCAGTGACTTTTTAACTAATTTATTTTTTCATTTTTTCAGATGGTCTACTCGTTTGTCATTACCGTATCCTGCATCGTGGCCGTGGTGATCTCCTTCTGGCGAGCAAAGGACAATGATGTTGCCTTCGGGCCGTCGATATGGCTTGGCGCGAATTGTAAGTCCGGGTACAATTAACAGTAGGCGTCCGCAAATCTGACTCGCTTTGCCTTTCCCCTCCTCGTTGTCATGGAACGCAACCATCATCTGGCGCGGATCTATAGGGGCCGCTATTTCGTTGCTCGTGATGCGTACCTTCTCCAAAGTCGTTCAAAGACACGAACGTGAAGCCATTCTTCAATCGCCCTCGGCCTATGGCGGCCCGCTTCTATCTCGGAACGACTTTAGTCCCAATATTGCCGCTATTGCCCTCGCCCGACGCCGACGTGATGCGCTTGCGCTCGCCCGGAACGGGAGTTCCGCACAGTCGACCGGTCAGCAGGGTCAACAGGCACAAAGTCAAGCCGCTGCCGCCGCCCGCCGTCGGAAGCTCGCCAGGAGGTCGTCGTGGGATTATGCCACCGGGGTCAATTATACTCCTAGCTTGTTCGAAGACGACGCGAGTATTCGACGGCGGGAAGGCCTGCGGGCTTATGACGAGGAAAAGGAGCGGCAACGGCAACGGCATGAATTACAGGATGCTAATCCTTTTGCCGATTTTAACGAAATATCCCCCGTTGATATCTTCGATGTGGAACATGGAGATATTGGAAGGCGAAAGAGTGCAGAGGGTGCATTCCCGTTCAGCTCGGAGGAGATGATGCTCCAGCAGCAGCCGATGATCGCCAGTCCGTGGAACGAGAATCCGTTTGCCTATGTCGACTTTGGTCCCTCGAATCATAGTCCCATAACGGGGAGCGATGCCGGACGAGATCTCATACTCTCTGACCGACGGCGGTCAACGAGTCTACGGAGATCGGTCTCACCATTCAACACTGGTGTTGGACGAAGAGGGAGTGCCGTTTCTGCAACGTCGAGTGAAGACCGAGACCGGTCACGGCATTTACAACCGTTTGCGCAGATGACAGGCATCAGTACCAATGCCACTTTTAGTCGGGCAGGTCCCATTATGGTTGGTACTGGCGCTCGTCGTGGAGCTCTTGTCGGTCAGGAAGTATACGTACCCCAGACCACACTGAGCACCGTAACTCCTTCCCCCTCTCCACCTCAAAGTAGAAATGGTTCGGCCATCGAGTTACTTGAGCAGCCATTGCAAAGTAAACAATAATCCCCCTCCCCCATCTCCCCACTTCCCCACTATTCCATCAGGGAATATCGTACCCTCGCACCAGACACTTGCATTATCTCACTCCTTTGCAATCTCCCGGCACACTACCGTTCATTCATTTTTTTCTTGTCCATACATTCGCTTGCCTGAAAGCATTTTGTCGTCTCTATCTCTCTTACTCTGTGCATGATCTGTTGTGAATCCTCTGGTGTTATAATATTTTCAACGGAATAAATTAGGTTACAAAATCGAATCTTGTTCGTCTCGTTGCAATTAGTGGGTGATGGAAATGAAAATTGTAGGTGGTTGTCGGGTCGGCCACTGTTTGATCCTTGACCACCGTCGTCGCAGATCATCTCCAACCGAAAATGCACCATCAACACATATTCAATTTATTTCTATCACTATAAAATGTTTGGCAGTCTAAATTTAGATCTATACACTATGACGTCGTCGTAGATTGAGTGTCGGTCACATATTCCTATCCTTCACCACGACGTCGCAAAAGTCAAAATGGGAGACTATACCCCATTTCATTTGAAACTCAAAGAGTCAACGCACGCGCATTCACCATCCAGCGCGTTGGGCATTCTTGCAGCGACCCATGCCATCATTGTACATCCTGAAGGCTCTGTAGCCGACCTGCAATGGAGGTCGAGAGCGCATAGAAAAAGAAGATACCGAACGTTAGACCCTAGTGGGACAACAGACCGTAGACCGGAAAACATCTGGACAAAACTAGGTCGTTTTGGGAAGCTCGAGTGGAGAGAGCTGAGTTGGTGGATAGCTGTGGTACGCAATAATCTGACCTATTGTGTATTAGAACTGACACCTTCCGCTTTTCCATACAGTTTTTCACTTTTGGGAGTATCGTCTGGGTGATCAATGGGTTCCTCGTCTTCTTGCCCGAAGTAAACCCAGAAAAGTATTCGCTAGATGATATAGGCGCCGGGTGGACGGCTTGGCTTGGTGCCACAATCTTCGAATTTGGAGCTGTAATTGCGCTGGTAGAGGCTATGAATAGGTAGGCTCTAAAGAGATGAATGCGCCGGTTTGCTGATATTGAATACTAGGGATGATCACGTCGACTTTGGAGGCGATGTGCCACTCGAGCACTCACCCAATGACGAAGAGCGAAATCTCAACGGTGCCGATAGCAAGGAGAAACAACCCTCTACGCGGAGAAGACCCACAAAGAAACTAACTCTCCTCCCGTTAAACTCACAACTCTGGCATGAGATTGGATTCATTGCCTCTTTTGTGCAGTTCTGGGCAGCTACGATTTTCTGGATCAGCGGTCAGTCCATCGAGTAAGCTTAAAGTCCATTGATTTATATCCTATTAGGCTGGACAGGAATACCTGAAATACTAATGCCGATCAAGGAGCAATCTACCAGGCTTGAGGACGGTGTATATTGGACCCCTCAAGTTATTGGCGGATCAGGTTTTGTAATAGCTTCGTGAGCGAGCATCTCTCCTACTTTCCGGCCCCATAACACCGATTATAGTGTACTTTACATGATCGAAAATCAACAAAAGTGGTGGAAACTGGCCCCATTTTCTCTTGGATGGCACGTAGGATGTGAGTTTATTTGTTAACGAATCGATATCAAAACTCTTCTTCTAATGAAGTCTAGTTTGGAACCTGATCGGAGCGGTGGGCTTTACACTCTGCGGCATCTTTGGCTATTCTCGCTTTGTTCCCGCAGACGGAAGCAGCAACTGGGCTACGTATCAAAGCACTTGTTCGACCTTCTGGGGTGGATGGGCTTTTTTGATTGGGAGCTTGGTACAGTGGTGGGAGGCGGTTCAGCCTGCGAATCCCCACCAAAAAGAAGCTTCAGACGATAGAATTGTGGAATGAGGCACCACTTAAGACATTCTGGACGCCATCTGCCACGGCGCCTAGGTGGCACAAGGAAGGATGAACTCCACGAGGGTTTAACTACTAGAACTCAGGAGCAGGCGTGACTGGCACTTGGGAATGATAAACGGGACTTACGCGTCTGTGCTTGGGACGTGACTAGCGGGGACTTGCATGCCACTCGGAACGATTGTAGATGTGGCGATGTGTGTGCCATTGCTTGTTTGTAATTCATCATCAAATAGAACCCTTTTCCAGTCACCTGCGTATAACACCACCTATTCAAGCAATAAGCTAAATCTGAATTTCTTGTCAGCCCGGTTAGCAGAGAGTCGCGTACGACTCTTCCTGACATAAGAAACCCTTCGTGAAATTTCCCACGCTTCTTCCTAATGCGTTCTCCCCGGCTAAAAGGCGCTTGCGGTAGTGGCGCGTACAAGGGCTCAAAATCTCGTTGGCAGCCGCCGAGCGCGCTACCTTCCAATATAACCGCTTGAACCCTACCGCTTCATTTACACAATAGTACAACATTGCGAAATACTTTTCCCGTAGGATGGATGATTCTACTCAACAAGACGAAGGCCTCAGAGTGCTGTCACTTGGTAGGTGGCAATGGCTGACCGTCCACCGATTGTTGACGCCAAACTGTGATCCCCATATAGATGGTGGAGATCTACGATGCATGTCCGAGCTCAAGATTCTCGATGAGTTCATGCAACGCGTCCAATACGATGTTGGGGAACCCCTACGACCCTGCGACTATTTCCATTCAATTACCGGCGTCGGTGCATCCGGGGTCGTCGCAATCCTTTTAGGAGTCCTAGGCAGAACAATCGAAGAGACGAGTGGCGCCTTTCTCCAATTATGCAAACAAGTGTTTCCTACTGAAGAAATCACCGCTGAAGCAAGGTCGGCAAAATTGGAAGATGGCACGAGGCAGCTACTCCGAGAATTCGGCCTACCCGAAAACTGTAGACTGCGTGGTGATCTCCACGGAACGTCTGAATGTAAAGTGTACGTCGAATAGATTCACTTTCATAGGGCTTAGTATCCTAAAGTCACCTATTTAGGTCTATCGCGTACATGGCCGCGATGGACATGACGAATTGCCGAATGCTGCGAAACTACGAATCACATCATTCTTCGTACAATCCTACTATCATTGAGGCCATCCGTATCGCTTGGGCAACGCCTGGGTTGTTTGCCCCCATTCGTGTCGGAACCCAGATTCTACAAGAAGATCTTGTCAGCGCAGTGGATGGCTTCAATAATCCGACGTTTCAAGCCGTCAAGGAAGCTTATGAAATCTTTGGGAGTGACGAGCGTATGGCTTGTCTATTGAGTATAGGTGCCGGCAAGCCAATGGTCCGTTCACTGAGCATTGACCGGCAAGATCTTCTTCAGAGAGGTCTACGAGATACGGAGATGACTGTTGAGCAAATGAGACGACGCTATGGAAGTTTACAAGTATATTTTCGATTATCAGTAGACCGCGATCTGGAGTTTGATAGACCGTCCTTTACGGTCGACAAGAGAACAGAGCGTATCATGTCCCATACTTCGACATATTTGGAGACGCATGATGCGTTTTCGACTATGGATCATTGCGTCAAGAGCTCCCGACAAGCAAGCCGTGTCACAATCGATCACCTTTGTCAGTCATTTTCTCTATAGACGCCTATAATGTCTGACCACGGGATATAGACCATACTCGAACTGGTAACTCTCGGTCCTCACATGGTCTCCCTCCCCTCTCTACTTTTTTCGTCGTACGCCACCAGCCCATGGACGATATAATTAAATCACTTCAAAATACCTCCTCTGATGGTCAGCGGGTGGCGGTGGTTGTGGGCATGGGCGGTAGTGGAAAGACGCAGGTCGCTCTGAAATATGGATACGAATGTGATGATTTGTAAGTCATACGCTTACGAGATGTGCGAATATTAATTCTCTTTAGATACGACCATATTCTGTTTGTGGATGCGAGCTCCCCCGAGAGCTTGCAAACCGGACTCCATGCTCGAGTTCGAAAATTGGACCCCTTATTAAACCCTAAAACGCCCGTGGAAGCCCTTCAACTACTCGCTCACCCAGAAGGAAACATATCTCGCAACTGGCTGATAATCATGGATAACGCAGACAACTCCAACATCGACATCCGTAAATTTTTTCCAGACTGCGACCATGGAGCGATTCTCATAACAAGTCGTAACCCTACTCTTGGGAACTTATCCCAAGATGGTCCCATTCTACTCGATGTGATGTCTCGGGAAGAAGCTGTGGAGCTACTCCTTGCGACGGCGTTAGGACTTTCATCGCATCGCACAAACAGTGATCGGCTCTCAAAAGGAGTTGTATCTGTACCGCGGCAATCGGAAAGGGACAAGGCTTCGACGATGTCCGGGCCTCCAGTACGCATCACAGATGAAGATCGTCGCCATGCTGGAGACATTGTCGCGTTGCTCGGATTTCTCCCAGTCGCGATTGTACAAGCCGGCTGTTACATCAGAATGCAAAAGTGCCTGCCTGAGTACGCCGCTCGACTGCAAGCCAATCGCTCGACGCTGTTGCGCAAACCCGCCCAAGCCCAGCGCGATAGACTCAAATATGATCATAGTGTTTACGCTGCATTTGATGCAACACTCAGCGCTCTTTCATCATCTGCTCTCCAACTCCTCGGCATCCTTTCCTTCGTACATTTCGCGGATTTTCCCCGACCATTGTTTGTAGTCGCGGCTTCTTATGGTTTCGCATACGAGCCTCAATATCTCCTTGAACGAGGAGAAGACTTTCAAGCGAGCATTGACCTGCTGAAGTCCATCTTTTGTCCAGATGGCAAGTGGGATGAAACTGCTTTGGATCAAATACTTGAGGAGCTTCAACAATACTCTATGGTCACTCTCGTTCCTGTCTACTCGACTGTGACCTACTCGACAGTAACCCTCCGTTTCCATCCGCTACTTCACGCGTGGGCCAAGGACCGTCTTTCAGAGACGGAAGCCACGGCATTCCGGGCGGCGGCAGTACGTTTACTATCATGTGGAACCAACTACGATGATGAATATCTCTGGGAATACCTATTACCGCACTTCAAGTACATATCCCCATTTGACGGTGACCTTCATGTCAACGACAGGGGAGCATTAGCTGCCGTTGTCGGTCAACATATGAGTTCCCACGAACTCGTGAGAATATGGGAGGACCTATACTCACGCGTGAAACAAATCTATGGAGAAACCCATGTTCAAACCAGTCAAGCGGCACTGGAGCTAGCGGATGCATACGGTCAAGATGGGGACCGTGAAAAGATGGAAGAAATGGAAAGAGAAGTAGTCAGGGTCAGGACTGCTCTCTTGGGTGAAGAACATCCGTCGACATTGCGCGCAATTGGGAATTTGGCCCGAACCTTGCGGGGGAATGAAGACTATGATGCAGCGGCAGAACTCGAAGTCAAAGTTCTTGATAGCATCCGAAAATTAAACACCGGAGATCACCGAGCATTGGTTCAGGCTCTGACTGATCTTGCTTGGACACGAACCGGGCAAGGGTTGGACGAACCCGCTATTACACTTCTCCACGAAGCCCTGGAGGCCGTTATTGCGCTCAAGGGAAAGGCACATCCCCTAACAATACGTGTAATGGAGCAGCTCAGCAACTGTTATGCAAACCGAGAGGACACAGATCAAGTCGAGCAACTAGGGAAAGAAATACACACCTTACAAAAGCAATTCCATGGGGATCGTCACACGAAAACGTTCGACGCAGTCGCCTTTCTCGCCAGCGCCTATTCGAAGCAAGCAAAATATGCTGATGCGGAGGCTCACTGGCGAGAGGTTTTGGAGGGTCGGAGGGAAACGTTAGGTGATAGTCATTTGTCGACACTGCATGCAATGCACCAGTTGGGTGTGGCTATTTTCGGTCAAGAGCATTACATGGAAGCGAAGGCGGTATGGGAAGAAGAGGTACAAATCAGAACGGAAGTAAATGGTCCAACCGATGAGCAGACGTTGGAAGCAATCTTCTGGGTCGCGCGTTGTCTCTATGGGCAGGAACAATATGGAGAAGCCGAATCTCTATGGAGGCAGGAGCTTTCAGAGAGGAGAAAAATTCACGGTAATCTTCACAGAGATACTTTTGATTCACTCCGATGGCTAGGGTCAGTTTCTCCTTATAGGTAAATGCTATCCTGACGGGTTATTTTCTAGGCATGCAGTCGATGCTCAGGGTAACTATGAAGAAGCAATAGAAATTTGGCAAGAGGAAGTTGCAGGGAGACAAATCCTTATGGGAAATGAAGACGTCAGCACCTTGGAAAGCCTTGGAAATCTCGCTGCTGCACTCTTCGACCTAGATGAATATACGGAGGCGGAAAACTTGAGACGAGTCCAATGGGACGGATCTCAGAGACAACTCGGAGAGTTCCATAGTGAGACACTCCAGGCGCTTTACTGTTTAGCGCGATGTCTCTACGAACAAGGTCGTTACTCAGAAGCTCAAGATTTATGGATGGAAGAGATCGCAAAGCGAAGAACAATTGACGACCAGCCAAATGAAGACGTATACAATGCTCAGTACTGGGTGGCGAGGTCGTTATTCGAGCAAGAATTGTACGAGGAGGCCGAGGAAGTCTTTGGAGAGACACTGGCAGGCCGACGAGAATTGTGTGGCGAACGCGAACCTGACACAGTTGATACAATCCATTGGTTAGCTCGCGCAATGTATGCGCAATGTCGCTACGAAGAGTCGGAAGAACTATGGAGGCAAGCCTTACCCATTTCGCAGGAGGTGTGCGGCGAGCAGGATGAAACCACCTTGAACATAATCGAATGGCTCTCAAATACATTGTTCGAACAAGAAGAGTATGACGAATGCGAAGAACTTAGAAGAGAACTACTGGAGAGCCGTCGCGAAACATTCGGCCAACTAGAAAGCAACACGATGGCCGCCATGTTCCAATTGGCTCAGGTTTTATTTGAGCTCGAGAAGTACGGGGAAGCCGAGCAAGTATCCAGAGAGGAATTACAATGCCGACGCGAAGTTCACGGTGACCACCATAAAGATACGCACGACGCCATGCATTGGCTAGGGAGAGCATTATACGATCAAGGGAAATATGAAGAGTCTCGGAGACTATGGGAAGAAGAGGTAGAGGGTCGAAAAGCATTAGATGGACCCGAAGATCCAGTTACGCTCCAGGCAATCGAATGGTTAGCTAAGATCGATGCTAAACAACAGGAAGATCCCATAATCGATCGACCTAGTGCAAGCTCAGATAGCCGTTCTGCAACTCCAGACGCGAGTATTCCTCCCCAGTTACAACCAGACCCAGACGCATCGCAGGAATTGGTATCTCCCGTTCCTTCGTCCGCGTCGCCTCGAACGCCTCAAAGTTTTGCAACTTCCCAGTTATCGTCTCCAAATTCGTCTACTCGGGCGACATTCCCATGGCTCCAACGAATCCAGCAGTCAGGCAAAAAGCGTTTGGATAGGATTTCGCGAATACTTCCTTAGTAACTTTCCCTGAAGATCAAGATTTTCGTGAATTATTTCGACTAAAAGTCTCGGATCGGAAGGCTTAACTTGGTGATCCAGTACATAAGCAAAGAATACCAAAAGGTCTGTTGCGTAATGTCACGCGTGATTTGTATTACTAGGTATCTGCCGTGCAACACAGTTAGAGTTAGGATATGTACTCAAAATTTACGACTCGTATACAAGGTCCCGACCCAGCGCGCTATTTGTTGAGCCTAATTTCGCTCCATAATGTCTAAGCCTACGACTTCAAAGCAGTGGGGCCGCTTTGAGATGAAATAATAAAGTATCCGTGAATCATGGTATCATTATAGAGAGTGGTGTGAGATCTACATAATGCAAGTTTGGTCCCAGTGACGCATTTTCGACTATGGATTCTTGTATCAAAAGTTCCCGGCAAGCAAGTCGCATTACAATTGATCATCTTTGTGAGTCTGCTCTCTGTATAGCTTCTCATGCTGTCTGAATATGTGAATCAGATCATACTGGAGCTAGTAGCTCTCGGTCCTCACATGGTCTCCCTCCTCTATCCACCTTTTTCGTCGCACGCCGGCAGCCTATGGAAACCATAGTCAATTCACTTCAAAGTATTGCTTTTGTGGGTCAACGGGTAGTGGTAATAGTAGACATGGGCGGAAGCGGAAAGACACAGATCGCTCTGAAGTATGGATACGATTATGATAACTTGTGAGTTGTACCTCCAACACTATTGCGTAAACCTGCTCCAGCCCAACGAGATAGACTCAGGTACGAATACAGCGTCTATGCTGCATTTGACACAACGCTCAGTGTTCTTTCATCCTCTGCTCTCCAACTCCTCAGTATACTTTCATTCGTGCACTTCATGGATTTCCCTCAGCCATTATTCGCACTCGCGGCTTCTTATGGATTCGCATACGAGCCTCAGTATCTCCTTGAAAGAGGGGAAGACTATCTAGCAAGCATCGATCAGTTAAAGTCCATCTTTTGTCCAGAAGGCGAGTGAGACGAAACCATTCTGGATGAAATACTTAAAGAACTCCAGAACTACTCAATGGTCATTGTCGTTCCAGTCTACTCAACTGTTACCCTCCGTCTTCATCCGTTACTTCATGCCTGGGCCAGGACCGCCTTTCAGAGACAGAAATCACGGCATTTCGGGGGGCGGCAGTACGGTTGCTGTCATGCGGAACCAATTACGATGATGACTATCTCTGGGAATACCTATTGTCGCACTTCAAGTACATTTCTCCATTCAATGGTGACCTTCATGTCAATGACAGGGGAGCATTGGCGGCCATTGCTCGTCGACTCATGAGCTCTCATGAACTAGTGAGCATATGGAAGGATCTATACTCACGCGTGAAGCAAATCCACGGCGAAAACCATATACAAGCTAGTCAAGCGGCACTAGGGCTAGCCGACTCGTATGGCACAGCCGGGGACCGTGAAAAGATGGAGGAGATAGAGAGGGAGGTGGCCAAAGTTAGAACCACTCTTCTAGGTGAAGAGCACTCATCAACATTGCACGCAATTGGGAATTTAGCTCGAACCCTACAAGGAAATCGGGACTATGAAGCTGCAGCAGAACTCGAAGTCAAGGTTCTCGATGATACTGGAAAAATAGAACGGCCAGATCACCGAGCGTTAGTGCTGGCTCTGAGTGATCTTGCTTGGACACGAGCCAGTCAAGGGCTGAACGATCCCGCTATTATACTTCTTCAGGAAGCCCTGGAAGTCATTACTGCAGCCAATGGGAAGGCACATCCTCCAGAAATACGCGTGATGGAGCAGCTCTACAGCTGCTATGAAAGCCAAGGAAATACCGACCAACTCGAGAAGCTGGGAAAGAAAATACATGCCTTAAAGAAGCAACTTTACGGGGTCGTCACGTAAAAACGTTTGACGCGATGGCTTCTCTCGCCATTGCCTACGAGAGCCAAGGAAAATATGCCGATGCGGAGACTTATTGGCGAGAGGTTTTAGATGGGCGAGGAGAGATATCGGGAAGTCGTCACCCTTTAACGCTAGATGTAATTCACATGCTGGCAAAAGCCCGTTACAGGTTAAATGGTTAGGCAAAGGCCTGCGAGATCTTCCAAGAGGAGCTAGTGGGCCTCCGAGAGCTCCATGGCAACGAGTACAAGGTCACTTTGGACACCATTCACTGGGCTGCACGATGTTTCTTTGAGCAAAGGCGGCACGCTGCGGCAGAATCGTTGTGGAGAGAGGAGCTGTCAGGGAGAAGAAATACTTATGGCGATCTTCACTATGATACTTTGGGTGCACTCTATTGGCTCGGGCGAGTACTTGGTTCAAACCCGTAATGTCCTAAAAAATCACGTTCCTAGGCGTGCAGTTTATGCACAGGACAGGTTCGAAGAAGCGGCAACACTCTGGAAAGAAGAGGTTGTCGGAACACAGAATCTTATGGGAAAAGAAGATGTCAGAACTCTGAAGGCTACTGGACGAGTCGCTTTGGCACTCTTCAAGCTACGTCAGTATGAGGAGTCCGAGAAATTTTGGCGGCAGGAATGGATCGGACGCCAGAAATCACTCGTTGAACGTGACAACGCGACACTGAATACACTCTATTGGGTAGCAAGATGTCTCTACGAGCAAGGGTGTTACTCCGAAGCCCGAGAGTTGAGGAATGAACAGATTGAAAAGCGACAGGTGGTTGAAGGCAAGCCAAATAAATATGTGCTCGATGCACAGTGTTGGGCGGCAAGATGCCTGTTCGAGAATATGTACAAAGAAGCCGAGGAGATATGGAGAGAAGAGCTCGCAGGTCGACGGGAATTGCATGGCGACAACGAATCCTTCACACTTGGTGCAATTCACTGGCTAGCTCGTGCGGCATATGCACAACGGCGTTACGAAGAAGCGGAGGCACTCTGGGGAGAAGAACTACAGGGACCCACGGGGATCGAAATGAAGGTACTTTGAACGCGATGGGCTGTCTGGCAGCCACTTTGTTGAACCAAAAGAAGTATCCCGAAGCTGAACTGCTCAGAAAGGAACAACTGGAGGGTCGCCGTGAAACAGTGGGCCCATTAGCGAACAATACGATGAGAGCCATGTTTTCATTATCTCGCACGTTATTCCGACTCGAAAAGTATGAAGAAGCTGAAAAGTTATTGAGAGAAGAGCTACAATGCCGACGCCAAGTTTGTGGTGACCAACATACTGATACTCATAACACGATACATTGGCTAGGAAGAGCCCTTTATGAGCAAGGGAAGTATGAAGAGCCTCGAAGATTGTGGGAAGAGAATTAGAGGGTCGGAAAGCACTGGAAGGACCTGAGAGTCCTGATACACTTCGGGCGATCGAGTGTCCGCAAAAATCGATGCTAAACAATACGAAATTCTAATAATTAATCAATCTAACGCAAGCTCAGACAGCTGTATTGCAACTCCAGAAGCGAACACTCGTCACCAGTCACAACCAGACCTATTGCAGCAAATACCATCTCCTGTTCCCGCTTCTACGTCGCCTCCAGCGCCTCGAAATTCCACAGTTTCTGGGACCTTGTCTGCACAGTCACCACCTCGGGTAACATCTTCATGACTCAGCGAATCCAGCAATCAGGTAGAAGGGATAAGACTTCGCAGATCTTTCCTTAGCTCTTTTTGTGGATACCAAGATTGTTTGTGAGTTGCTGTGACTATAAGTCATGAGGGTTGTAGGCTTCATTGCATATTGGCGATAGGGTACCATCGCGGCCTGAAACCGAGAAATCCCAAAGGATGTCTGCCTACGTCCGGGGGAAACTTGTAGTATTATCGGATATGAACCATGCAACACGAATATAAGATGTATCCAAATGGAGGTTGTGGACAGCACTAAAAGAGAGTTTTGGGTTTTTGAGTAGAATGGTCTAATATCGGCCTTCGTGTTCCGGCCTATAACTATTCATTGATTCAGAGCCGTCCCCCTATTGCACTGTTCTATTACAGCGTTTTGGACGCAATTGAGACATTCGACCAGTGTCAAATCGAGCTGGATGAATATTGCTTGATTAATTTGGACCAAATTCTATCCGACTTGAGGGCTTCCTAGTCTTCAGGCAGCTGATAGCACCAGTTGAGCACTTCTAAAGTCACTCCGCGGATGATATCATCATTTCCGCTAATATCTTTATACTCTAGTGTCAATGGAGCTATTATTAGAAGGGAGCTAACCTCAAAGACGCCTGCTGGTTACCCCCTTAAACTTTAGAAGTCATATTTATGCCTAACATACACCTTTCGGACTCATGCACGTGGTTCACATGTCTAGATCCCGCTAATGAGCACCGGCTCGCTTGTCATTGAATACACAGCAATGCTTTATTTGACCCGTTGCAGTACGATAAACTGCTTACGTCATTTGATGCGCATTATATCGGACTTAATCATGTTGCCATCAAACCCTCGTTAGTAGGCGCCTATAGCGCGCATTTCTTGAATACAACCACTTGAACCCAACCACTTCGCTCACACAGTAGCATATCGCTACTAGTTTTATTCTGCCGGATGGATGGCCCTACTCAAGAGGACGAAGGTCTCAGGGTACTGTCACTAGGTACGCCTCGATGGCTGACCATGCACTTATTACTAACAAACTGTGGTCGAAATGAAGATGGTGGAGATCTACGATGCATGTCCGAGCTCAAGATTCTCGATGAATTCATGCAACGCGTCCAATATGATATTGGGAAAATCCTACGACCTTGCGATTATTTCCATTCAATTACTGGCGTCGGTGCATCGGGGATCATAGCCATTCTTTTGGGAGTACTGGGGGCGACTATCGAAGAGACAAGCGGTGCTTTTCTCCAGTTATGCAAGCAAGTGTTTCCCCCTGAAGAAATTACCGAAGAGATGAGGTCAGCAAGGCTAGAAAACGCCACGAAGCAACTCCTTCGAGAGTTTGGTGTGCCAGAGGATTCCAGACTACGTGGGGATGTAGATAAAGCGTCCGGATGTAAGGTGTAAGTGGACGTAATTCTGTTGAGACTAAGGCTTTTTAACCTGAGTATTCCTAGGTCTGTTGCGTACATGGCTGCGATGGATATGACGAACTGCCGAATGCTGCGAAGTTACGAGTCGCGTCACTCTTCGTATAATCCTACTATCATCGAGGCCTTCCGTATCGCTTGGGCGACGCCTGGGATGTTCTCCCCCATTCGTGTCGGAACACAGCTTATGCAAGAAGAGCTCGTTAGCGCAGTAGACGGGTTCAACAATCCGGCATTTCAAGCGGTCAAAGAAGCCTATGAGATCTTTGGGAGTGACAAGCGTATGGCCTGTCTATTGAGTATAGGTGCCGGCAAGCCTCTACTTCGTTCAATGAGTATCGATAGACAAGACATGCTTCAACGAACCGTACGAGATACAGAGATGATTGTGGAACAAATGAGACGACGTTACGCCGGTTTACGGGTCTACTTCCGACTATCAGTAGATCGGGATCTCGCGTTTGGTAACGCATCTTCTCCAATCGACAAGAGACTCGAAAGGATCATATCTCACACGTCGGCATATTTGGAGACGCATGACGCGTTTTCTACTATGGATCGTTGTGTCAAGAGCGCCCAACAAGCAAGTCGTGTCACAATTGATCACCTCTGTAGGTCTTTTTGAGATAAGGTTTATTAACTGGCTAATAATGGATGAATAGACCATACTCGGACTGGTGGCTCCCGCTCCTCTCATGGCCTTCCTCCATTATCCGCCTTTTTTGTGGCGCGTCAGCAGCCCATGGAAGACATAATCAACACCCTTCAAAATGGCAGTTATGAAGGCCAGCGTGTGGCAGTGGTAGTGGGCATGGGTGGTAGTGGTAAAACGCAGATCTCGTTAAAGTATGGATACGATTGTGATGACTTGTAAGTCGTATTATGGGTGCAGAAAGCGGATCCTCATGCTGTTTAGATATGACCATATTCTTTTTGTGGATGCAAGTTCTGCCGAAAGCTTGCAAAACGGACTTCTTACCCGGGTTCGTGGATTGGACCGTTCATTAAACCCTACAACGCCAATGGAGGCCCTCGAATTACTCGCCCAGCCAGAGGGGAATGTATCACGAAACTGGCTTATAATTATGGATAATGCGGATAACCTCGGCGTTGATATCCGTGACTTTTTCCCAGAGTGTGACCATGGGGCAGTTCTTATCACAACTCGTAATCCTACGCTTGGAAACCTATCTCCAGATGGTCCCATTTTCCTCGATGTCATGTCCCGGGATGAGGCGGTAGAGCTGCTTCTTGCAACGGCACTTGGTGCCTCGCAGAATCAGACAAATAGCGATCAACTTTCAAGAGGAGGTATTTCTGGAGCAAGAAAGCCAGATAGAGACAGGGCTCCTGTAATGGCAGGATCTCCTGTGCGCTTCACAGATGAAGATCGTCGCCATGCCAGAGATATTGTAGAGCTGCTCGGATTTCTTCCAGTCGCGATTGTTCAAGCTGGCTGTTATATCAGGATGCAGAAATGTCTACCTGAGTATGCCACTCGACTAAGGAGCAATCGCTCGAGATTGCTGCGCAAACCCGCCCTGGCCCAACGCGACAGGCTCAAATACGAGCATAGCGTTTACGCTGCGTTTGATACGACGGTCAGTGTCCTTTCATCCGAGGCACTCCAACTGCTCAGCATACTCTCATTCGTGCACTTTATGGACTTCCCTCGACCATTGTTCGCAGTCGCGGCTTCTTCTGGATTCGCATACGAACCTCAGTATCTATTAGAACGAGGGGAAGATTATCAGGCGAGCATTAATCTCCTGAAAGCAACCTTTTGTCCGGATGGCAAATGGGATGAAGACGCCCTGGATCAGATTCTTGAAGAGCTTCAACAATATTCGATGATCACCCTTGTCCCGGTTTACTCAACCGTGACTTTCCGTTTCCATCCGTTGCTTCACGCCTGGGCCAAGGACCGCTTGTCACCAAAAGAGGCCATGTCATTTCGGGCCGCTGCAGTACGCTTACTGTCATGCGGAACAAATCCTGATGATGAATACCTCTGGGAATATCTATTGCCCCACTTCAAGTATATCTCTCCGTTCGACGAGGAACTTCATGTCAACGACAGGGGCGCATTAGCTGCCGTTGTTCGTCAACTTATGGACTCATACGAACTATTAAAGATATGGGAGGACCTATACTCACGTGTGAAGAAGGTCCACGGGGAAACCCATATACAAACCAGTCAGGCAGCGCTGGAACTGGCCGACGCTTATGGTAGTAACGGGGACCGTGAAAAAATGGAGGAAATGGAAAGAGAAGTGGTCAGGATCAGAACCGCCCTCTTGGGTGAAGAACACCCGCAAACATTATATGCGACCGGGAATTTAGCCCGGACGCTGCGAGGGAATGGTGACTATAATGCAGCGGCAGAACTCGAAATCAAGGTTCTGGACAGCAACCGAAAGTCGAAAGAAAAAGATCGCCGCCCACTGGTTCAGGCGCTCACTGACCTTGCCTTAACGCGAAGAGGCCAGGGGCAGTATGATGCCGCCATCGAGCTGCTCAACGAAGCCTTACAAGTTGTTACGGCACTTGAAGGGCAGGCGCACCCTGCCACGATAGGCGTAATGGAGCAGCTTTCTGTGTTATATACCAGACAGGGGAACACGGATAAGGTCGAGAAACTGGGAAACGAGATTCACAGTTTGAAGAAGCAAATTTACGGGAATCGCCATGCAAAAACCTTCGATGCTATAACCTCTCTCGCCACTGCCTACGCAGACCAAGGAAAATACGCCGATGCCGAGGCTCGTTGGCGAGAGGTTTTAGAAGGCCGAAGAGAGACGTCAGGAAACCATCACTCTTTAACATTGTATGCAATGCACCGGTTGGGCATGGCGATGTTCGATCAAAAGCACTATGCAGAGGCCGAGGTGGTTTGGGAGGAAGAGGTGCAGCTCAGAAGGGAGGCAAATGGAGCCACTGATGAGCAAACATTGGAGGCCATCCACTGGAATGCTCGATCAGCCTTCGAACAAGGCAGACACGACGATGCCAGGATACTTTGGCAAGAAGAGGCAAAAGGCCGGCGTCTAATTCATGGGGACGATCACAAAGAGACAGTGTCATCTCTTCATTGGTGGGCACGTTCGCTCCATTCCCTGGGACGGCACACCGAGGCTCAAGAAATCTGGGAAGAGGATGTGAAAGGCCGAACGAAACTATATGGGGCTACAGATAGCACGACCCTCAATGCTATTGGTTGGCTCTCATCAGCCTACTATGAATCCAAAAACTATGAAAGAGCAGAAGAGCTACGTAGACAACAACTGGAAGGTCGCCGCAAAGTGCAAGGAAGATTGAACGAAGAGACCATGGGAAGCTTGTTTTGGTTAGCTCGCATCTGCTTCGAGCAAGGGACACCAGAGAAGTATGCAGAAGCTGAAAGCCTGTGGAGGATGGAGCTGCAAGATCGACTTGAATTTCATGGCCCTATTCATGCTGACACTCTCGATAGCTATCATTGGATAGGTCGATGCTGCATGGTTTTAGGACGTCCTTCAGACGCTGAGGCTATATGGCAGGTGACGTTGGATGGTCGTCGAAAGTTTCATGGTAATTTCCATGAACAAACCCTCAACGCCATCGGCTGGCTATCCAATGCCCTCGTTGCTTTGGAAAAATATCCAGAGGCAGAGGTATTGCGATTAGAACAAGTCAAAGGACGTCAGTTACTGTACGGAAACGTGCATGAAGACACCCTCAATGCAATGTTCATGTTGGCAAAAGTCTATTACGAGTTGAAGGATTACGCAAAAGCCCGCGAAATCTGGCAAGAGGAGTTGGTAGGCCGTCGGGAGCTTCATGGCAATGAACACAAAGACACTCTAGATGCGATCTATTGGACTGCACGATGCTTCTTTGAGCAAGGGCAGCATGCGGCGGCTGAACCATTGTGGAGAGAGGAGCTATCAGGGCGAAGAAAGGTCCACGGCGACCTTCACTCTGATACTCTCGATGCACTTCATTGGTTGGGGTCCGTATTTCTCTCCAAATCCATACCATCCTACTAATCCCGTTCCTAGGCGTGCAATCTATGCTCAGGACAAGTTCGAAGAAGCGGCAACACTCTGGAAAGAAGAGGTTGCTGGGAGACAGACTGCCATGGGAAAAGAAGCCGTCAGTACTCTGAACACTACTGGATGGGTCGCCTCGGCACTCTTCAAGCTAAAGCAGTACGTGGAGTCCGAAAAGTATAGACGAGAACAGTGGGTTGGACGCCAGAAGCAACTCGGCGAATGTGAAGATGAGACACTCAATGCTCTCTTCTGGGTAGCGAGATGTGTCCATGAACAAGGGCGTTACGCAGAAGCCCGGGAGTTGTGGAAGGAAGAGATTGGAAAGCGGCAAGTGGTTGAAGGCAAGCCAAATAAAGATGTACTCGATGCCCAGTATTGGATGGCGAAGTCCTTGTTCGAGGAGAATAAGTACAAGGAAGCCGAGGAGATATGGAGAGAAGAGCTGGCAGGCCGACGAGAATTACGTGGCGATTACGACTCCGACACCCTCGATGCAATCCACTGGCTAGCCCGTGCAGTACACGCACAGCGGCACTTCGAAGAGTCGGAGACACTCTGGAAGGAAGACCTAAAAGGGCGTCGAAAGATTTACGGGGATCGGAATGAAGGCACTCTGAATTCAATGGGTTGGCTCGCAAGCACTCTATTCGAACAGAAAAAGTATTCTGAAGTTGAACTGCTCAGAAAGGAACAACTAGAGGGTCGCCGCGAAGTAACTGGCCCATTATCGGTTGATACGATGAACGTCATGTTTTCGTTATCTCGCGCCTTATTCCAGCTCGGAAAGTATGAAGAAGCTGAAAAGGTATCGAGAGAAGAGCTAAAGTGCCGCCGTCAAGTCCACGGTGACCGCCATACCGATACACACGATGCCATGCACTGGCTAGGAAGAGCCTTGTACGAGCAAGGCAAATACGATGAACCTCGGAGCCTGTGGGAAGAGGAGGTAGAAGGCCGGAAAGTCATAGAAGGGGCTGAGCATGCAGATACCCTTCGGGCCATCGAGTGGTTGGCAAAGGTCAATGCCGAACAGGTTGCGAGCCCCGCGCTCGACGGCCCTAGCACAGAACCTGATGGGCGCGCAGCGAGCCCAGATTCCAGTCAGCATCATCAGCCACAAACTGATGTGGCGAAGGAGTCATTGCCATCACCTTCACCGCCGTCACCGTCACCGTCCACAGCACCAACACTTCCGGTTCAATCACCACCTAGCGCATCTTCCTCACGTCAGGCATCTCAAGCATCTACTTTCTCCCAGATATCGTCTCCACAGACGCAGCCGCCGCCTCGGGCAACATCTCCATGGCTCCAGCGAATCCAGCAGTCTAGTAAAAAACGCCTTGACAAGTTTTCTCGAATTCTCCCTTAGGAGTCTTTCAGGATATTATCATTATTAGTGAGTTACTCCGGCATGAGTTTCAGAGGATAGAAAGCTTACATGGGTAATCCCACAATGCCCAGAAAACCAAAACGATCGAAAGGACCACTGTATGGGATCGCACATTGCTTGTACTATAAACGAATATCAGTCATGTGATGCAGCGCTACTATGTATTCAATCATCATCACTTACCCCGATACGAGGTCCCAGCCCAGTGTCGCATTTGCTAAGCTCAGGTTTGCTCCATAATAGTCGAACATTATGACTCCAAAGTACTGGCCTCGCTTCGAGATGAGGTATTCTAGTACTCGAGGATTGACTCCGATGATGGTGTATGGTATAGTGCTACCCAGCGCGAGTTCCTAGAAATACCATTGGGAGTTAATGATTGCTTGCAAAGGCGCAGCATTCTAAATTAGATTCTATCGAGGGGAGAAATGATTCGTACCGATGGCGTAGTCAAGAGGCCATTATAACCACTCGCGAATCCAATAAACCATGATGTTTGAAAGTCTGGGGTTGCCGCAGTTGCCGCCGCGAGATCTAAATGCGTCTTTAGAGCCTCAAACTTGTCCTCTACTCCAGCTTCTTCATCTTCGGCCTGTGGGTTATATAGGTCCTCAATAAATAGCTGTTGCGAGTGCGTGTTTCCATATCCATCCGTGGACTCATAATAGGTGAGAGTAATGTTTGGGTAGTTGTCTCTCCATCCACGTGCCACGCTGACTCCTACTGGCTGATAATCTGGAATATTGTCCGGAGAGAGCACGAGCCGCAGGATAGGGATCAGTTTGCGGCGAGCTTGTCCCAGGAGAGGTAACTATCACTATGTTCAGTACTACGGTTCGCTGTACTGAAGCACATGCTGACACTTACCGTGGTATTCCAAACCCAGTAGTCGGAGGTCTCCGGTGATGTGATCAAGTCGTACACTTGTCGTTGAAGAGCAGCCGTATTGTTTCCGTTATCTACTTTGATGCAAACAAGAACACTTTCGGTAGGATGGGAATCCAGCCAGTGATAGAGACCCCAAAATATATCTTCGAGCTGGGCGGTGGAATCAAGTAGGTATGACGCTATTGGTTGTGTGCCTTGTCAATAGATGCAAATTAGGTTCCCTTGGGCGTACCATGATACATGCGAATCCTTCCTTTGAGTATTCCAATCCTTAGGTCAACGAAACGAACGCCATAGTTCAACTGGTCGAAAAAAGGAAAGTCTTGCGTTTTCACAAATGGAGCTACATAAGCGGGTACGTTCCCTGGTGTGCGTCAGAAGATTCGGAGAGCAAGCGGGGGACAAGAGGCTTGGCGGCGCGCGCACGCACATGTGAGAGAGTCATGAGTCCCTGGGATACTGAGTGCTTGAACGGGTGTAGAATCATCGTATGCAGACATCCAATTACTGAGGTTCCACGATGTCGAGTCTCTAAATGTCCCGAGGAGTCCCGCGCCAGCGGCCAAATGGGCGTTCATTCTGGTCTCATTGAGAGCTCTAGCATGAAGGAAGATAAGACATAGAGTGATAAGAAGAGTAATCGGCGGCTTCGAGTATCGAATCATGTCTTGGGTTGTCCGCTCCTAGAGACGGTAGGATGCTTATATATAGATTGCGGTTAATGTTGACGGGCCTCAACACATGAACGAGGAATGTACAAGTTGGGTTTGAAACCGTTTGATATCCTAGACCTACTATGGTGGAAGGGGTTGAAGTCCGGGGAATACGACGGGCGCCTATCAAGGCAGCGGGGCAACCGCAAGAGCCGAGAAGAATAGGCTTCCTTGCGTGTAGTGCATAGGGGACGAACCTGAGTGGATCATGAAATGTATATGGGGCTAGTAAAAGACAAAGGCGCATCAGAATGGTCTATATATATCATTACAGTATACAATACTGATAGAAATTTGGTAGCCAATTCAAGAACGGACTCCAAAGAACGAGATGAGGGTTTATATGATATCAAATAGCACATATTTGAAAATAATTGTGGGAATACACGAAGTGGATTGGACGCGGGCGAGTCAACGTGAGGGTAGGGGCGTTTTTCAGGGGGTGGTAGTTGATCATGGGAAATAGGGACACCATCGGTGACTATCGTGATCAAAAACACTACCTTCGTGGAAAACTCGCGTGAAGGGAGAGACGGGTGTGATTATGCATGCGTCTATCCCTTGACTAGAAGAGTTTCATCGGAGAGACGTTATGGGGCACGAACGAGACTCAAAAAGAGTGGCATCATGTGCATAGCACAGGTATGACTTTAGTTATCTGGCCAAGTAACTTTACCCGCAGCCCACTGTTCGCCCCATATAACTCTCTTATGGTATGTGATTCTCTGCTCTTTGAAAATCTTGATAAAGTCGTCCACGTCCATTGGCGGACCTCCTTCACCCTGGGGTGTACCACGAACGAAATTCGTGGCGGTAGTTTCAGAGAGCTCGTCCTGCGCTATTGTGGCATGCCGTAAGCGTAGATGGAGAAATGAGGCCGAGTATCTCTATGTAAACGACAGTCACACTGGTGAGTGCCTTGCCGTTGGGGACAAGGAGGCGTACCTGATGCAGTTCTCGTTGTTCGCGTTCCAGCGCTTTCCATCGAGCCTCTAATGCTTTAACTTCGTCAAATGCTTGCTGTGTTTCCGAGCGAACCCTGTAGAGTTCATCTTGCATTGCCAGATTCTTCTCTGTGGACAATAGAGACAAGTCAGAACACAATATAGAGTAAGATATTGAAATAAGGAGATTGTAAGTCACTCACTTGCTAGGGCTTCATTTGCTCTCCCAAGTTCCACGAGTGATACAAGCAGGGCTTGTACCTTTGATAGTCCCATAAATATTGTTTGAAAATAATGTGTATCGCTCAATAGATCCTCTAAATCTTGCTGCCTTGGGATGATCTACGGTTAGGGTGTCATCCTCGTCATGAAAGACTATATGCATACGAGAGATTCGCCAGCTCTGGAAAGTCTACGAATAATTGAGTCGTCATTTTATTTTGAATTTTCGCCAACGTTTGGAGGCGGGTTCCAAAGAGAAGGTCAGATTGCTGGGTTTAAGCCTGGTTGACTAGACTTTGCTTCTTGATTCCCCGCCACAAACGACAACCATCGACTTGCTTGGCAATGGACTACGCGATGAGCAATAATATGCAACCACCGACTGAAGAACAGCTCAAAGAGATCATCCAAGGTCCATCAGATATCGAATGGAGGTCAGTTTCTCCGAATGGGTCTGTGGCAATTCAAACTTGTCGGGCTGAAAGCAATCTAGATATGAAATGAGACGTGATTGTCAAGAAATCATCACTGGATTACTACTCGGCCCGTTTCTGGTTTCCAAAAACCTCGAGCGTCTAAGGCAGTTGGGGGTCACCCACATGTCAGTTTTCAGCAATAACGAACGATTCAGAAGCTAACGATTACATTGGTTTGGTCAGTGTATGCATACGCGATGCTTCAGAAGCTTTCTCGGTCAAACCAAGGTACCCTGGCCAATTCATATACTTGACGTTGGACGTGAAAGATACCGAAGATCAGAATCTAATCACTTTATTCCCTGGGTTTGTTATTTTTTCATGCGACGACGACGCGTCTTTGCTCACTCCCCCGATTGTAGAGCACGGGATTTCATTTATAGCGCGATCAACCAAGGCGGCCGAGTGCTCGTACATTGTAATGGTGGAATCAGTCTCTCACCCGCATTCGTCGTCATGTTCGTCATGGAGCACTATCGTCTATCATGCGAGGATGCATTGCACATGGTCCAAAACCGTAGATATTGCATATCGCCCAACGGTGGATTCCTCTTGCAAATCAAAGTGAGTTTACGCGTGGAAAATGATATTTTCTTTGTCTCATTCATTGTTACAGGAGTATGAAGCTATTTATCGTGCAGCACTCGCAGTTGGAAGCGCGCCAGCTGCGCTACCCCGAGCGAACCGTAGGAAGAGGGAAGAGGATGAAGATGACGAAGTGTACGTACGCGTTGGTTCCCGAGTTTTGCCAGCTGATCCCTCTCTTCAGGTCCGACCGAAAGCGTGTTCAATACGAGGAAGTCCCGCCAGCGAACCTGATATATGGTTCGGGATATTACGATAGCATGATGACATAAACACGTGGTCTTCTCGGACCCTGGACGTTCACCATCGCTCCCTTCCGCCTCGCTCGTCTCTTATGGATAAGCTACCGATGTTACCATACTTATGTTTTCTTTGGGAAGCGCCTCTGAACCCATTTGTATATTACTACTCTCTCACGCGCTTCGCTTCGTGTTCAGTTCCTATCGTTTCGTCACCCAATGCATCTGGCACGAGAGTGCCTCATTATTTCTTGCAATTGTCACATCGTGTTAACGATTGAAAGGTTTTTATGGTGATCAAGCAATCCGTATAAGTAAAATAAATCAAGCAGACACTCTAGAGTGAAATCGCATCTAAAGGGATTTGATCTTGGCCTTTTCCTTTTCTTGCATCACCCGCTTGGCATGAATTTCTGTTGCGGGGTGAATGTTAGCATCAATTGGAAATAAAGGCTAAATAGCACGTACCCCTTCTCTTGACCCATGCCTCTACTCCGATACCAGCGAAGACGACAGCTGCACCGGCCCATTGTCCGAGAGTCAACTTATGGTTGTAGACCACAACTGAGAGAACCATGGTGAAGAGTTTCCTGGTGAGAGTGATCATCCTGTGGGACATGATCAGGAACCAAGTCGACGGCACAAAGTGAGTTAGAATACGTACACAAGGGTGAGGGATCCGAAATGCTGCAAGGTCTCAAAGATGAACAATTGTCCCAATGAACCCGTCAAGCTGTATTGCGCAAGAGGAATTTTGATGCTGGGGTGTTGGGTGATGAAGTCAAAGGCGGCCTTGAGCTCGGATTGTCGAGTATCCGATGGGTGAATGACGGGAATATTGGGTAATGGCAGAATTGAGAGGAATGTGGTGACCAGGGTGGAGGTCAGATTGATGAAGAACATCATCTGCTGGCCGGAAACCTTGTATTTTACGAATATCTCGTCTTGAGTAGAGTTGATAGCGCCATCCAATGCCAAGTTGATGAGCAAGTAGGTGAGGCCGAGTAAACCGCTCTTGTTAAGCTCGGAATCTCCGCCTGCCTTGTGATGTTTTGACGAAGTTCCTTCATGAGAGAATCCCATGAACATTGTGATTCCCATTGTGACCATGAATACTACGAGATATTTGTGTGGAGCGAATTTGCGTCGATAAAGGAGGACATTCATGATCATTACCGGAACGAGTTTGCACGATTTGCCGAGGACCATGGTAGGATACGAAATGTGCGAGAGTGCGGCGAAACCAAAGGGAGCTGCGGCCGTGATGAGGAGAGAGCATTGGAAGTAGACGGTGAGGAGGGCTTTAGTGCGAGGGGAAGAGAGGGTACTGGAAGTTTTGGTGACTTCTTTCGTATGTCCGTTGGAAGTTTTCTCTTTGGATACGCCATTTGTGGTACCATTCGAATGATGAGGTGTAGTTTCGAGACCGATGACGGACAGGAAAGACTGCCCCGGTTTCCTCCGGAACAAGAGATATACTAAAGAGGAGATTGTTCCAGCTGCACTTTGGCAGGTTCCCATGAAAAGTGCCGATTTAAAACGAGCGTTGGCCGAGCCGTCTATGGAAGGGAATGGTACGGCCACTAATAACAACGGTTAGTAACGCGTTTGTCCATTCTATACACTACTAACATCGTTCTTGAGCGATTGCCCAAAGCTACTAAATAGTCAGAATCTCCAGAGTTGACAGCGGTTCACATTACAACTCACCAGGAACATGGAATAGACACCCGCGACACATATTATCAGTCTTTAAATAAGTTTAGTAGACTAATTAACGATAAATGAGACGCGCCGGACCTTAGAAAGGACATATCGAAATTGGTTGGAAGGAGAGTGAGCTGGCAGTGGCAGGTGGGTGGCGGGTGTCTCCGGCAATTCTTTTGGGCTTTAGCCACTCATGGCTACAAACGCGTCGTTGACGAGAAATATCACCGCTAGTGGTCACGTTGATCACGGAAAGACGACATACGTTGATTCTCTGTTAGCTGCCAATAATATTATCTCATCCCGATTAGCTGGTGAGTACCTTGGTCAGCATCATCTAGATCGCTTTCTTAGCATCTGTAGGCAAGATTCGTTATTTAGATAGCAGAGAAGATGAACAGGAACGGGGTATTACGATGGAGGCTAGCGCAGTCTCTCTCAGGTTCACTACTTCGGCGGCATCAGGAACCTCTACCCCTGTGGGAGAACCAAGCAAGACTTACACCGTCAATTTGATTGATACACCTGGTCACGTCGACTTTTCTAGTGAGGTATCAGCTTCATCTCGTCTTTGTGATGGCGCACTGGTACTCGTGGATGTCGTAGAAGGCGTATGCACACAGGTCAGTATACTAAGAAGGGATACGAAATCATCGATTGACCGCTACATAGACCATATCGGTACTTCGCCAAGCAAGAGCGGATCGTCTAAAACCCATTTTAATCATCAATAAATTTGACCGTCTCATCACTGAGCTCAAGCTCACTCCTTTAGAAGGGTATCATCACCTATCCCAACTAATAGAGCAGGTGAACGCGGTGATGGGTAGCTTCTTTGCTGGCGAACGAATGGAGGACGATTTACGATGGAGAGAAAGTCGAGAAAAGCGAATGGAAGCACGAAAGCTGGCTTCAGCTGAATCAGATCAACCCGCCGACAACGTCGTCGAGGACGAATTTCAAGAAAAGGACGACGAGGACATATACTTTGCCCCAGAGCGCGGCAACGTGATTTTCGCCTCTGCTATTGATGGGTGGGCATTTAGAATCGGCAAGTTTGCGAGATTGTTTTCTAGCAAGTTGGGCCTCAACGAGGACAACCTGAAGAAAGTCCTCTGGGGAGACTACTACTTGGATCCCAAGACGAAGCGTGTTATTTCACCAAAACACCTCAAAGGAAGAAATCTCAAGCCCCTCTTTGTACAATTTGTGTTGGAGAACCTTTGGAGTGTCTACGAAAATGTCGTAATAAATCCGTAAGTTTCGCATTTTGCCTTTCCATTACGTTTCCTCTTACAAACTCGCATACTCATTCCTAACCAGAAACTCCGAAAAGGTGACCAAGATTGTGTCCGCTCTCAACTTGAAGCTTCAGCCACGTGATCTGGTCTCAAAGAACACAAGACATCTTCTTAATCTCATTTTTTCGCAATGGTTACCTCTTGCTGCATGCACAGTTCAAGCGGTGATTGATGTGATACCTCCTCCAACCATCGCGCAACGAACAAGACTCCCCAAGATAGTCTATCCAGAGTTAACCGACGAAACGACCGAACCAAAGAACAAACTGGAGACAGAATTATGGTCATGCAATGCCGATGAAGACTCCAGCGTCGTCGCATACGTGAGCAAGATGTTCGCCGTACAAAAGAAGCACATGCCGGAATCCAAAGCAAAGAATCGACGAGAGGATACTGAATCAAACGGTGCCGAGGTTTCCGAAGAGACTCCCGGCGAGGAGGAAGTACTCCTTGGATTCGCTCGTTTATATTCTGGAAGGTTACGGACTGGTTCCAAAATAGCATCTATTCTTCCAAAATATGATGCCAAAAGATCACCATCTCACGCTCGAAACAAGAAATATATCACTTTCGTCACCGTTCGTGGCCTCTACACCATGATGGGGCGTGATTTAGTTCCAGTGCAAGAGGTTGTGGCCGGAAACGTCTTTGCGATCACCGGTCTCGAGGGATGCGTAGGGCGAAGTGCTACTCTTTGTGCACCTGCTGCAACCGGATTCGAGCAAGACGTCACACTCAACCCGGAATTCGATGCCTCTTCACAACGTGAATGCATTATCAATATGGGAGGGCTTAATATTGAGGTAAATGCAAGCCATTTCGAATTTAAATATCATACTCACGTTACATAGGTCGCTCCTATCGTTCGAGTAGCCTTAGAACCTGTGGAATCAGGTATGTTTTCAAATACTTGCGTTATTTTTCTAATTCTTTTTCAGTCGACCTACCGAAGATGGTCAAGGGATTGAAACTCCTTAGCCAAGCGGATCCATTTGTAGAGGTTTTCCAGCAGCAAACGGGCGAATGGGTGATTTTGGGTGCTGGAGAGCTCCATTTAGAGGTGTGTTTACCAGTTCCTGATGTAGCCTTGGATAACCTAAGCTTGTATAGAGATGCCTCAAAGACCTTCGAGAGCGCTTTGCTAAAGTGGAGATCCAGGCGTCAAATCCCATTGTACCATTTCGTGAAACAGCCGTCAAGGCGGCTGATATGGCTCCTCCGAAGACCCCTAATGCACCAAGGGGTACAATGCATGGCACGGCGAGCCATGGGATAGCGAACTTCACCATTAGGGCTATTCCAATGCCCGAAACGATGATCAAATTTCTTCAAGTTAACCAATCCATTATAAGCAAACTAGAACGCGAAGCTCAGCATGAAGGTCATGATCATCAGAACCATCATCATCATCATCCTGCCGAGGGAGGTGAGGCGGAGGCATCACTGGCGGACGAAGAAGCTGCTATCGCCAATGGAGAGATACTCCAGCGGCCGAATGTGCGAACTGATGAGTTTTGGGATGCATTTTATAATATTGCAAAGACCGCTGGTGGAGAATGGGGTCGACGGATCAATCATGTATGGGCATTTGGACCTAATCGAGTGGGACCAAACCTCCTTCTCGACTACCGGCCCGAAGGGGAACGATGGTATGTCTTCTTCCATAGGTCAAGGTTATGCACGAGACTCAATTAATGTGTAGGCATGATCGGAAAACGTGTACGCGTCATGAACCACCAGCTTCTGCATCTCGTGCAACTTTGGAATTCGAACCAAGTTTGGAGGCAGGCTTCCAAATTGCAACGCTTCAAGGGCCACTCTGTGCGGAGCCCGTCCAAGGGATGGCATACATAGTCGAATCCCTTCAGGTCAACGAAATTGAAGGTCAAGACACCGAAGGTATCTATACGATTATCCGTCTGATTTCCAAGTGCTCATTCAGATGCGCCTAGCTCATTCGAAACGGACCCAAGCGAAAGGCTCCCTCATATCTTCAATGAGAGACACCTGTCGAAAGGGACTTTTGGACTGGTCCCCTAGATTAATGTTGGCGATGTATACATGTGACATCCAGGCATCTAGTTCGTAGATAAATGACCGGACATCTACTAGTTTACTTACTCTTTATATAGCTGACGTTCTGGGGAAGGTTTACGGCGTGGTTGCTAGACGTAAAGGACGAATTGTTGCCGAGGAGATGAAGGAAGGGACATCGTACTTTACTGTATCGTCGCTCATTCCAGTGGTCGAAAGCTTCGGATTTTCGGATGGTGAGCATTCAGAATTTGCGCCATTTTGTTTGGGAAACTGACACTAGCCCAGAAATACGCTCGAAAACTTCTGGAGCTGCCAGCCCCCAACTAATTTTCAGCGGGTACACCATTCAAATGTTAGAAGCGGTACCTACAACTTACTCTGGCTTTTTAGATACGAGATCCTGGATCTAGATCCTTTCTGGGTTCCCAAAACTGAGGAAGAACTCGAGGACCTTGGTGAAAAGTCCGATAGGGCAAATGTTGCTCGAGTATACATGGACGCAGTGCGAGACCGCAAAGGAATGTTCGTTGAAAAGAAGTTGGTGGAATTTGCTGAGAAACAGCGGACCCTCAAGCGGTAGTTTCATTCGGAAGCCATATAGAAACTGAATTTAAAAATATGCTACCGGATAGATGAGAAGAGAAGTTCATGTGCATAGGCATAGGCATAAAAAAAGCACATATGCGTGGATGACAGTAACCAAAATCCTTGTGCGATTGCGATCTGGGATCCTTTTGAGCCCCAGTATGAACAAGTCTTCAGTAACCATTGGTACGACTATTTGCCAGTAACCTGCGCGAAAATCATCCTAAAATTTGCACTGTTTGAGATTCTTTGAAGCACTAGCAAGCTTGTCGAAGCCAGTCCAGCCTCGCGCGTGAGCCACCTTTGACCCCACCACTTCACCTACTTCAGCTGGTTCAATAGTACACTCACAATATAAAGTCCATCACAATTTTATCAGTACTTATTCCCGCCTAAAGCATACCATTCGAGCGTTGACGGTTATTGGCTGGGAGTCTGAGCTCAAATCTACCCATCATGAGCGGTACGAATACGAAACAGGATAACCAGTTCGTTGGATCTCTCTCTGTTGACATTGTGGAACTAATGATTGGATAGTGTTCTCTATCTTGAAGGTAGGCACAGAGCTAATGGCAATATCAGTGAATATCAATGTTAACTCGCGATATCAGAAAGCAGTGGCACAAGGTTTCCGGAGAAAGATTTCCTCCAGGAGCGACTAGGCCCCATTAATAATGCATACTATCAAGACGAACGTGGATGCATGGACGGAACGAGGACACGAATTATAAACGATACTATCTTATGGACAACCAGATCGTCGGATCTGGATCCGCATCCCGATAGTTCTAACGTCGATGGGATATTGTGGATTTACGGCATGCCCGGGATCGGCAAGTCGGCAATTGCCCATTCGATCTGCCATCAACTTGATAGGAAAAAGCAGCTTGGAGGAAGTTTTTTCTGCAGACGCGACGATCTGGCTCGCTCAGATACCAAATCGGTGTTGCCCACCCTGATATACGAACTTGCAGAGATATCTGGACCGTACAGAAACTGGGTGGCAAAGTCATTGCGTGATGACCCGCAGTTGGAAAGTGGAGAGCTTTTCTTGAGTTCTTTGCAGTCTCTCGAAGAGCATCCACTTGGATTAGCATTAGTACTCGATGCACTCGACGAGTGTGGCCAACCGGTTACTCGCAAGCAACTTTTGGGACACCTAATAAAAGCTTCCATCCGGAACAAATGGCTCAAAATCATCATAATAAGCAGGCCAGAGTCGGATATTCGCTCATTTTTCAATGAAAATGGCATTGTCGGTCAAGACCTCGGCCAGGATGACGATAGCCGCACAGATATTCAATACTTTACTGAGACTCGAATGAAGACGGTCGCAGACAAGCTGCATGTCAGCCAGCATCCCGAACCATGGATTGGTGAAAGGCGGCTCGGCCATATTGTCAATCGCTCTGGCGGTCTCTTCATATTTGTAGAGACACTGAGCCAATACTTAATGAAGTATAGGAATCCAAAACCATCGCTGGACCGGCTACTCGAAGGACCATCGGAAGAAGCGAGCATTGAACTCCAAAAGTTATATTTGGCAGCTATAGAAGCGCGAGTCAACTCGGAGGAAGCAGAGTCTCGGTTAGTGTCGCGAGCAGTTATCGGGGTCGCGCCACACCGTGCGCTGTGTGATGAATCCATTGCAACACTCACTGGTGTAGAGGTCGGCATTGTCAGTTCGTGGGTCGACGACCTCAGCTCGCTTCTTTATCGAGACAAGGCAATGAAAGAGGGGATCCGGGTTCGGCACATATCAATCCTCGAATACCTTACAGGGCCATTTTGCCCACTGGACTTCCGCGTCGACGTAAAGCAAGCAGACGTGGAGCTCAGTATTTACTGCCTTCAAACGATGATGACGAAATTACGATTCAATATCTGCAGACTGGAGACGTCATATCTTCCGAATTCAGACATAGAGAACCTACATAATCGGGTGCAAGAAAACATTTCCGATATTCTACAATACTGTTGTCTAAACTGGTCCAATCATCTATGCGCGAGTCCGGATCCAGCAAGCAAAGAGGTTTGCGAACTTATGGATGCGCTTTTGAAAGGAGAATACTTTCTTTACTGGCTAGAGACTTTGAGCGTCATGGGTAAAGTGCCAGCGGCAATTATGGCATTACGAAGGATCATCGCGTGCAGTAGAGTATGTTCATGCTCTAAGTCAAACAATACACTCTAATATTACTTTGAACAGAAGTTCGATGAACAGATCGCGAACCTAGCAAAGGAAGCCTTGCGATTCGTGCTTGCTTTCTTGGCTCCAATTTCGATAAGCGCTCCACATATATATCTCTCCGCCCTGCCTTTTACACCGTCAGAATCGAGTGTATGGAAGAATACATTGAAGTCGTTTCCAGAACTGATGGGAGTGAGTGACGGCCGAATGACGAAATGGTTCGGGGTTGGCGATCTCTGGAAAGGACATACCAACAGCATCAATGCTCTCGCATACTCTCCAGATGGCCTGAATGTTGTATCCGGCTCTAGTGATTACACGGTTCGAATATGGGATGCAGCGACGGGAGCACCAGTTGGTGACCCGTTGAGAGGACATACCAACGAAGTTACAAGTGTGGTGTATTCCCCCGATGGTCGGAATATTGTGTCTGGCTCACAGGACAAAACTATTCGAATATGGGATGCAGCGACAGGAATGCCCATTGGTGAGCCACTTATGGGACATAAAAAGGCGGTTACTCGTATCGCATGCTCTCCAGATGGTCAAAACATCGTGTCCAGCTCTTGGGATACAACGGTTCGAATCTGGGATGCATCGACCGGAGAGCCTGTTGGTGACCCACTAATGGGACATACCGACGGCGTTGATAGTGTCGCATACTCTCCAGATGGTCGAAATATTGCCTCAGGATCTTATGATAAGACGATCCGAATTTGGGATGCAGTTACAGGAGCGCTAGTTGGTGAGCCACTAAAGGGACACGCCCTCTATGCGGGGCGCATCGCCTACTCTCCTAATGGTCGAAGCATTACCTTTGGATCTTCTGATAATACTATTCGAATATGGGACATAGCGACAGGGACGCCAGTTGGTGAGCCATTAAAGGGACACACAGGTGGCGTTACAAGCATTGCATACTCTCCCGATGGTCAGAACATTGTATCTAGTGCTTACGACAACACACTTCGAATATGGGATGCAGCAACAGGGGCACAAGTTGGTGATCCATTAATGGGACACACCTACAGCGCTTCCAGTGTCGCATACTCCCCCAATGGTCGAAACATTGTTTCTGGTTCTTCCGATCAAACGATTCGAATGTGGGACGCAGCTACAGGAAGGTCAATTGCTGAGCCACTAATGGGACACCTCGGAGCTATCAAAAGTGTCGCATACTCTCCAGACGGTTACAACATCATCACTGGCTCTTCTGACTGCACTATTCGGATATGGGATGCGACGACAGGAGTGCCGGTCAATGTACCACTGAGAGGTCACGATTCCATTGTTCGGAGTGTCGCATACTCCTCAGATGGTCAACATATTGTCTCAGGCTCCAGCGACCGGACGGTGCGTATCTGGGATGCAAAAACAGGAGCATCTGTAGGTGAGCCACTGAGAGGACATAACGGTCCTGTTACGAGTGTCACATACTCTCCAAATGGTCGAAACATTGCCTCCGGCTCTGCGGATATGACGATTCGAATATGGGATGTAGCAACGCGAGCGCTAGTTTGTGAGCCTCTGACAGGACATACAGGAGATGTCAATAGTGTCACATATTTGCCAGATAGCCAACGCCTTGTCTCCGGCTCCCATGATAACACCATTCGAATATGGGATACAGCAACTGGAGCATCAGTTGGTCAGCCATTAAGGGGACATACGCAATACGTTACGAGTGTGGCATGCTCCACAGATGGCCAATACATTGTCTCCGCGTCTTTTGATAAAACGATTCGAATATGGGATGCAGCGACGGGAGCACCAATTGGTGAGCCACTGACGGGACATCTCGGAACCGTCAAAGGTGTTGCATACTCTCCAGACGGCCGAACTATCGTCTCTGGATCTGGGGATAACACCATTCGAATCTGGGATGCAGCGACTGGTGCGCCCATCGGTGATCCGCTGAAAGGTCATAGCGGCCTTATCGAAGGCGTTGCATGCTCTCCGGATGGCCGACATATTGTCTCCGGGGCTTTTGATTGTACAATCCGCATTTGGGATGCCCGACAGATACCAAATAATGGTAAGTGCGCTTTTATAGTTGGATCTATTATAAAGTTAAATTTTCAACTCCCTGAAGATGAAATGGTTTCCCCGAGACTTTTAGACCTTCCTCCCCAAATCTTGGATAAGGTTTTGTTCAACCCCTTCGCTCCGAACGCTCTCTCCAGTCTTACTCTTGCTCAAAATTCTATCGATTCAGAAGGGTGGGTCCATTGTGAAGACGGAATCCTTCTGTGGGTTCCAGAAGATTGTCGCCATGGAGTGACGAGCCAAGCAATCAGGACTCTTCCACCTGAAGCTCGACAAAGATGTGTACGACTTGACCTGAAGAATTTCAAGTATGGGAACTTGTGGACTGACGTCTATCACGGCGCACAGTAAATGTGGAATCACTTTGGCGCTCATCATCGAGGGGAATTCGCATAGAACACGCCTTAGGTATTGAAAGGGCGTAAACAGCAGAAGAAAAGGAGAAAATGCAAACATTAGTTCTGTTTGGGTTAAATATACTGTCACTTCCAAATGTTTGGGAACGAATCATAATACGGATCCAGTGAGCCATAATAGGCGAAGCTACGGTAAGTAGGGGCATGCACTGTCGACTCCAGAGAGCTTGCATAAGTAGCTTCATCCAACGAAGCATATGTATTCTCTCCCAAGTCGTGGATTACGTGTGAGGGCGTAGGGCTAGAGTGGCCCGTATCGACCAATGGCTGGAGTGATTCCATCAGATGGGAGGTAGATGCATTCTACGAGATGTCAGCCAACGCATTACAGAGGTAAAAAAAAATTCACCTCGATACCATTTTGATGCTCCAACTGTGGGTGGAGATTCAGCGGTTCGTCCACCATGTCCTTATAACCAATCAGGCAATGAGCGAACACGTGGATTATAAGTAGACGTACTTCATCAATCGCGTTATCAACAGCCTATGAGTGAAGTGTAAGCAGGCCTCAAAGAAGGCACTCGGATTTGAGACTCACAGTGTCCATGTGCAGAGAATCTGAGACGAGCGGAGATCCCGGCTCTACTTGCGAACTGGGAATGATCTTTCTCTGGAATGGTTTTTGTGGTCATTATCAGCTGTATTAAATTCGAGGATAAAACGCGTACGGGCTGGCTTGTGCCTTTGGGCTTGCGATGGCGAACTGATTTTTTGGGGGTCACACGGATTGTCTTGTTGACTTTGGGCTTTTTCTTCCCTTTCCGCTTTGGTGTTTGCGTCGCTTGAGTCGAAGGCTGCATCTGCTCCGGAGGATTATTTGTAGACTCCGGTTTGGAAGGGTGGCTTTGTTCTGGCACAGGACTTTTGCCTGGCTTCGGCAAGAATGTCTGCTTTTCTTCAGGAGTAGATTCCTTCTTTTCTCCGGGAGTGATACCGGGCAGAGATAGTTGATATTCTCTGAGCCTGTTCCCCGTCATTGTCCAGCTTCGTTGTAAGGGCCATGGTAAGGAAACCCATAGAGAGTGCCCCTTGAATCCCCATCCATTCTTATCGTTTAACTTTCGTAGAAAGTTTAAAAATAACGAGTAACCGGTTTCTGGAGGCGTGTCCCGTGTCATTGATTTGCATTTGTTGGCATAAAGATTGGCTGGGACATCCAGGAGATGCCACGAAAATTCTTCGACATGCTCTGACAATTCCGTAGTTTGCGACTCAGTGCTCTGAATAAGTCAAGGTACGATCTTAGCACGTTACAAAGGATAGTCGGTAATTTCTACTCACTGCACTAGGGATCGTGGAAGTCATTGATTTCTCCACCTAATAGCCTTGACTCTCTCGAGTATTATTAGCGGAAAATTGTAGGGGATTGGTCCTTGGCTGGAGTCGTGGACCTCTGGCTGATCAACGCGCTTCCTAGTGCTGGAGGGATAGAACAGAAAAAGACGCGTTTAGAAAGATCACAAGATTAAGAGAGGTTCAAGAGACGAAATCCGTTGATCCAATCTTAAATACAATTTCGGGACAATTGAAAGCGGGGCTTAAATTATGGCTTACCACGCGCCGTTGTGATGGCGTGAACACATAAAACTAAATTAAAAGCTTAGAGCGTTTTTTGTTGACTCTAGACGCGTCTTTGGCTCTTTAAATAGGGTAAATGAGGGGCCAGGGATTGGCTGGCCCCCTTCCCCATACTCAGTCAACATTTCACGCGTCAATTTGAGTGATATTGGTAGTTATGCTTGCTAGTGTCTGCCACGAAAATTTTATGGCCACGTTAAAGAATCCATGGCACTCTTATTTCTTGCCTATTCCCTGTAGAGTCAGGATACGGGTGAAAGAAGACGTCATTACTCAGTAGCTCAAATATTTGCATTTATATAGTGTAAAATTATGAACTCATCCATAGTGAGAGGGCATGCTCTCGCGCTGGTGAACTATCGGCTGTTCGCTCGTCAAGTACACAACACTTCAATAGTTATACATATGATTAGAAAGTACTTGATCAAAATAAGTGGTTCCCAGTCATGTATGTGAGTCATGATGATGTGCCTTAAGCGAAGGAGAGGCAGTACGACGGCTTTCGTCTCCCGAAATATCTTTCGAGCGGTTGCTTACAATATCTCAGCTTGATGCAAATGAGTGTACTGAATGACATGTGCGAATATCCTCGTGACTTCTATCTCGGCCCAGCCCCTAGTCATTGCCAGCTTGCCCGAGTTCCGGGAGTGGCAATTACGAGACTATATACAACGTATATCGGCGATAGGGCGGGCGTTCAAACCCGGGTCGTGTCCCCCACAGAGTATCACCAGTTCGCTCCTCGGCCGACGGCCTAAATGCCGAAAAGCCGCTCTTTAAAGCGCCAGCCAGCCAGACCTGCTTCAACTTATCACTCTACATAGTATCCAAGAGATCCCCCCAGTATATTTTTCCAAATTTCGATGGCTTCGACGACGACGCAGAAAGATACTTGGTCCGCCTCCGAGTACAACAACACCGCTTCATTCGTGTACAGTGACGCATTTGTTCAGCCCGTTCTCGATCTTTTGCAGCCTCATGAAGGTGAACGTATCGTAGATTTCGGGTGTGGAAGTGGCGAAATCACCAGGGCGCTCATGAAGGTGGTTGGGCCAAATGGCCTCGTTTTGGGGCTTGATGCCAGTGAGAACATGGTCAATTTAAAATGCCCATAAAGTATATTCATTTTGGTTGCTGATGCCCATTGCATGGCAGATTTCAAAAGCGAAAGAGAATGGCGTTACGCATTGCCGCGTTATGGACTTGCAAGTTCTTGAAGAACCTGGAAGTCAAGTAATTTCGGCCGACCTGATCCTTGAACCGAACTCGTTCGACGCAGTCTTCAGCAACGCGGCGCTTCACTGGTGCAAGTCCTCTCCAGAGGCAGTAATCCAGAATGCCTGGAACGCTCTCAAGCCCGGTGGGCGCTTTGCGGTCGAAATGGGAGGATTTGGCAACTTGGTTGGTGAGTATGGCCGAAAGTCTATGGAGCGCGGTGTCTCATTTGCCGTTCGTAGGATTACGCTCAAGCATTTATCGTGTCCTTTCGGCCCACGGTCACAATCCTGCTGCTCTCGATCCCTGGTTCTTTCCCTCTGAGGTAACGTATCGCAAATTGCTCGAAAAGGCGGGCTTTCAAGTGGAAACGATTGGCCTGTTTCCTCGAATGACCTATGTCCCCAACGGCCTCAAGGCCTGGATCGCTCTGTTTGCAAGGCAAACCATGCTTTCTGGGTTGAATGACGAGGAGGCCAAGAGAGTTGTCGATGAAGTGGTAGAGGAATGCGAGACGGACATGAAGGATGCCGAAGGGCGATGGTTCATCATGTATGTCCGCTTGAGGTTCAAAGCAGTCAAGCCCACAAACTAGGGATAAATTTGCTTGTTTATGTCTGCTTCAATAGTGCCACGAATTTGATACACACTTGCTTCATCAACATTTAGGAGCCGTCCGGATACGGATGATACATTATTATTTCCGAAAAAATAGCTGAGATACCAAGAGAATACCTTCAGGTATTGATGAGAAGTAAGGTCAGGGACGAAGAAACACTTACACCTTTGACCTCACCATGACATCGCTCTTATTGCGAACAGCTCAAAGCCTCACCCAGAAAACATTAAGACTTACTCCAACAATACAACGACACGTAGCACAACATATCAACGGGTCATATCGCTCCAAGGAGCTACTTGCGAAGACATGGCATAGTTTTCATGCACCGTCAATGGCACGAAGTTTCTCTTCGACACCGTTATTACAACAATATTCTGCAAAGAGACAAAAGAAATATAAATTGAAGACCAACCATGCGGCTGCTGCACGTTGGAAGGCTTTGTCGAGAAGGATGTACAAGCGGGTAAGTGCATTATCTTCTATTAACCTTCGTGTATTGACTTATCTATTCGTTTTTTTGATATTTCATGGACTGGTTTGGACACTTTAGAGTAAGGAGGGAAAGTCGCATTTCAATGTCAAGAAAAATTCGGCGAGGTTGAATCGGTTGGGCAAGGGTGCAATGTCGGTGCCATATCATGTGCGACATCTCAAGAAGTTACTACCATATGCATAGACTCCGTGGAGCGTCGCGAGGCGGGGTATTCTTTGTGCACACTTTACACTTAGAAGGGGTCGGAGCCCGATTGGCATAGTTGGGGATATTGAAAACTACATTAGATCACTACAAGGCGCGACTTGACGCAGTTAAACTATTCGATTGAGATGTTGATAATCTTGATATCCTCCATTGGCTTGTCCGTCTTGTTCACCTTGACGTTTTCGATGTTATGGATGACCTCCAGACCCGCGACTGCGCGGCCAAAAATGGTGTGCTTCTTGTCTAACCATGGTGTCGCGGTCGTCGTGATGAACCATTGTGAGCCGTTGTGGTTTGCCTGGCCGGGATTGGCCATGGAGACAGTATATGGCCTATAAATTCATCGTCAGACGGGTTTCTTTCCTGTGATTGGATTGAGAGAACGAACCGGTCGTGTTTCAAATCGTCGGAAAACTCGTCTTCGAAATCATGGCCCCATATCGACTCTCCACCGGTTCCATCACCCAATGGATCACCAGTTTGTATCATCTAGACCCTATTTCAGTCAATGCTTCTAAACGAGCCAGGTACGACTCACAAACTTGGCAATGACGCGATGGAAAATGACTCCCTCAAAGTATCCACTGCGTGCATGACCCACAAAGTTCTCAACGGCCTTGGGAGCTTGATCCGGGAACAAGGTAAGGTGAATGTCGCCGAGTGTCGTATGCACCGTCGCGTTTCTCGCTAACCGAGCAGATGAATTGTGCGACGTGCTAGTGGTGGTTTGTGCAATCGTTTGTTCCTCTCTTGTGGGACGTTCGTTGAAGATGTCACGATCTCCAGATTTGTCCCTTGGGCTCAAGTGTCAGCAGGCGGGAGCAGGGTGAGGTGGGTCAACGTACTCTGGCTCACTTCGGGTGAACATGTAGAATCTGTTCTTTCTATATGCCGTGCAGAAGAGGGTTGGATCGCGAGTGGCTCTTTCTGCCAAAAGTGGGTTGGATGAAGCGGCCATTGCCTAGGACAGCTATTAGCAGCAGCATCGTCAAATAACAAGGATAGCTACAGCTGTGACAAATCCCTTCTTCGCGGGGGCTCCTTGGTAAAGACTGAGATTTAGCCAACGCATAGACTCTTCCTTTCCCAAGAGCCGGACCACTTTGTTCGTTGTGATATTGACAACTAGGGAAGAGTTTCAGCCAGGAAATATAGTTTGCTAAGTTGTACTGTACCTTTGATTCCCAAAAGAGTCGCGTATAGAATAAAATTGCCGCTCTCGTCCCATACAGCATTCATACTCCTACACGCAGTCTCATCATTCTGAATCTCCTTCTCCAGCGCGAGCCGTCGTCCAAACTCCATATCATCCGGCCGATGCACCGCTGTGCCCGCCTGCTGCATCTCCTGTATCGCCTGCAGACTCTCATCATATCCCCGTGTCATTTTGCCACTGAGCAAGTCGAACACGCGTATTTGACGGTCGGACGCGGTGAGGGTGACAAAGTGTGATTGGTTGGGGGAGATTGTGAGCGAGGTGGGTGATGTACGGGACTTTTTGAATTCGTAGAGGTCCGTGTTGGATTTGAAGGTCCACATGCCCGGTTGTGTGGGTGTTTCGTATGGTTCTGTTGGTTGCCAGTATTCGAGGAAGCCTGATTCGTCGGCGGATATTACCGTGTCGTAGAGATCAGCGTACTATGGATGAACAAGATCAGTTGTGGTCGTGAAGGGAGACGTTAAACGTACCGCCATGACATGCACAGTCGACTTGTGCAGCTTTTCCACTATGTGTAGTGGTTCTTTGGTCCCTCGACCGTCGTAGATATGGATCCTACCTGAACCCTTTTCGCTCCTACAGAGGAATCAGTTCAGCGTCTAAAAGCCCATGAGGGGCAGACCTACACTGCTAAAAGCGTCCTCGCTTGACCTCGTTTATGTACCCAACAGCATGCTCCAGGTGCATAGCCCAAGTCGAGCATGTTGATCATGTCTGTCAGAGAGATGTTAGAAAAGGCTCTGCACGAGCGGTGAAACGTCCGTACCAAAGTTGACGACGTCAAAGATTTTACAAGTACCATCATCCGCAATGCTCGCAAAGGACATTCCATCCGCGCTGGCAGATACACAGACGATGGGTGAAAGATGGGCATGATAGTGCTTGACGAATTCGATGCCGACTTCTTGCTTTTTCCATAGCTTCAAGTGTCCATCTACAGATGTCGTGATGATAAAGTCGGTTCTGTTCAAAGTCAGTGCTTTGGTGTGCACGAGTTAGGGGTGGCATACCGGGTAACAGTGACAAAATTGATGGGCTCTCTGTGCATAAAGCTTTTATAATACTGGTCCGAAGATGGAAGATGATCGAGGAATACTTTCTCATGCGGCAACACTGTGAAAACGGTGAGATTTCCAGGAAATAGGCTACGGTAACCGCGCCTTTTCGTTTCTTTTTAACAGATTGAGCTTCTGGGACTGGCATGGGACCTATTTCTTCGTCGCTGCTCGCTTCGGCGTCAGCATCGTCCCGTTCACGCTTCATTGGCGGCAAAGGTCGAATGACCACCCACACACACACAACTTGTTCTCAACCATGTCGCAACCTCAGCCAGTCCCACCCTCCTGGAAGGTCAGTATCGTCCTCTCAACTTCTAATAGCTCTTTAAGAACGTTGCTGACGACGTAAACCGCCTCGTCATGGTCCACGTCTCTCCGCCGAAAAAAAACAATGTTCGCCATGTTGAACAGGATCTCGGAAAAAGCTCCTCGGACCTTCTCGGTCGGGATTACCCATTCCACGCCATCGGCTTGGAAATCAAGACGAAGACGCCCTCCAACGTCGCCTTCCGCGTCGCCGGTACGCGTGACGGAAAGAATGGACACATTGCTGGTGACCTCGAGGCAAAGTACACCGACTCTAAGTACGGAACCGTCCTCACCAACACCTGGACTACCACCAACGTCCTCCGCTCCCAACTCGAGGTTGAGAACCAGCTCGCAAAGGGCCTCAAGCTCGAGGCCCACTCGAGCCTCAACCCCGAAAAGGGCATCAACAGCGGTTTGTTCAACTTGACGTTCAAGCAGCCCGGATATCACGCCAGAGCCGCCCTCGACCTTTTCCACGTGCGTCGACGAGTGTTTTTTTTTCAATGTTTTTTTACGATTGAATTGACGAAAATCACTTGCAGGGCTCGAACATCACCAGCGACTTCGTTCTCGCCCGTAACGGTATCCTTTTGGGTGCTGAGACCAACTACAACGTCAACGACGGCACCATCACCCGCTATGCTACTGCTCTCGGCTACAGTGCCCCAGACTATGCCGTCACCGTCCACGGTCTCAGCAACATGCGTCTCTTCTCGGCATCCTACTACCACCGCGTCAACGCTGACGTCGAAGCCGGCGCAAAGGCCGTCTACAACTCGGCCGCGTCGTCCAACGGCATGAACCTCGAAGTCGGCACAAAGGTGTACGTATATCCCCTCCGAACCAATCCGCAGTTAGAATCATTTTTGACATTGTTTTTCCAGTTACCTCGACAAGGCTGCCTTTGTCAAGGCCAAGATTGCCAGCACTGGTATCCTCGGCTTGTCGTACACCCAGACCCTCCGGTAAGTATCTGAGCATTTCTTACATCCTTACAAAAGACTTATCTGAATCCTCTTAGCCCCGGCGTCAAGGCTGCCTTTGGTGTTGCCATTGACACCCAGAAGCTCAACGACCCCACCATCGGCGGCAGCCCCCATCGCGTCGGTGCCCAGTTCACCTTTGAGAACTAAGGGTAGCTCGTGAAATAGAATGCTCGTCCCCTAATTAGCTTGCTCCTGATCGAATAGCGCGTCTGTCTGCTACCCGGTACCTAGAGTTCAAAAAAAAATAGCGGTGACTGTCGTGCATTTGTAGATCCCCTTTTCTCTCAATTTATGTTTTTGTTTCCAATCCTACCGTTGCTTGTGAGTTGAAGTGGAAGAGGCCTTTCGACAATTTTTAAAAGGACACTATGCTGGCCATGACTTTCATTGATATAATGAGTGTATGCTAATAAACATCGTACGCAAGACATTCCCTTCAACCTTGTCGCTGCGGTGTTGTGAGCAAAGACGAAAGACGAAAAAAGTGAAGGCCAGTTGCTCACCTGCTTGTGCTTCGGATTCGCACTACATATGACATAAATCTTTCCCTTTCGCTTGACAATCGAACAACTCTCGCAAAACTTGCGGACCGCCGAACGAACTTTCATTCCTCGTACTTGCATCGTCATGGGCATTGCTGAACGGCCCAGTAATGATTCAGACATTGTTTTTCGCGCCATTGAGAGACTGGAAGTTCTCTTTATTACGGTGGTGAGATGGCCGCATTGGGGTGTGCAAGTGTGAAAGCTCTTGCTTGCTGTACTCGATGTACTTGCAATTGCTTGTGTTCGTGGTAGTGATTTGAGGGCGTTGGATGCATTGGAGGGGACCCTTGCTAGCCGGAACATTTTTGTCGGCGGTTATGGTCGACTCCAGAAAGGAACCTTGAACTCTGCCACCACTTGACGAGATTTTTAATAGATGCTATAGCGTCTCTAGGAATTAGCGTATAGACTATTCAACAGCAGAATATCATAGAAAATAGACCCAGGGTGGTCACTCAAAGTAGCCATGTCAAGACGGAATTCGGGCTCGCCAGTATCTGCCAGGCGAGACACTTCAACCATTCGATTGCAAACTGCATCACTTCATAGCTCAACCAGCCATCATCCTAGTCTGGGTGGTGTTGCCGCAGTCTCGTTGTTTATTGTGATCTTGATCGCGTTTGTGGTCCAAAGCGCTGTCACACAGGTAAGTGCGTGACTGGAGCTCTTATACTGTACGGTTGACTCGATTTGCTAGCACGTACAAACCACATTGCATTTCCGGCGGCCATTTCTATTATTGTGAGCACATATACAGTTTACCCCGCATGCACGTTTCTAAAGTACACATGTCTAGTTATATCGGGCACTCTTCGTTCTCACTCATATTTCCTCTTCACGTCGCATACTTGTCATGCACAACATCACATACCCCCAAATATTATTTCAGACTCGCAATGGCTACTTTGCGCTCTCACTTTTCCATCCCTTCATCCTCGTCTAATCCTCTCCTTCATAAACGCATCCTGGGCACCTTGTTCATATTGACAATCGGCATGTCCTTGCCTGGGCTACTATGGTACATCGCCGTCACGTTGGCGCCCATAAGCGATGTGACAGCATTATGGAATTGCTCCGCGTTCTGGGCATACCTCCTTTCGGTCTATTTCCTACATCCACAAGGAGCCCCTGCACACTCGGGTCAGAGCGCTAGCTCAATAGAACAACGTCAGGCTTGGTGGAAACGGTTGGAACCACGCAAACTTCTCGCAGTAGCAATGGCGTGTATCGGTGTCGCCGTGGTAGTATACTCTGGTACAGACGACACCAAAGCACCTGAAGAGCGCTTCCAAAGAAAACCAGCAGAAATTCCTTCTGCCCCTCTCGCCGGAGACCTTTTAACCTTGTTAGCGTCGGTGATCTACGCTACCGTACAAGTCCTATACAAAAAGTACATCTCCCTGCCCAACGAACCCACAGAGGCAGATGCGGTATCATCCCCATTGGAAACATATCGTCCCATCGCAATTACAGAAGACGTCGAGGGAGCCGTACCAGTCCCAACCCAAGACGAAGAAGACGAACTATCACTCATCGAAGAAACCTTGGGCCCCGCTCCCGAACGAGCAGAAGCCCTCCCCTTCGGACTCTACCCAAACTTTATCACCTCCTTGGTCGGCGTAACGACCATCCTCATCGCATGGCCACTCCCTCTCTTCCTCTCCACTCCTTCCACCCAAAGCATGACAGACGCTCCCTCACCGTCTCTACAGATTACACTGTCCATCATGGCTATTGCGCTCTCCGGACTGGCATGGAACGCCGGATATCTCGTGTTACTCGGGATATGGGGGCCCGTCATCACGTCTGTCGGTAATCTACTTACCATCGTCTTGATGCTCATCGTCGAGTCGATCTTTGTCGAATCGGCGCCTACTCCGAACTTGGCTGGGGTCATTGGCTGTGGTATGATTGCTGGTGGGTTTGCTGTGCTCGTTTGGGAAGTTGTTGGACCTGGGAGGAGAACTAGTAACTGAAGACGGGTTCCCCCCTTTTAAGTATGAAACATTCCATTGGTAATAAAGGCGATTATTTATGCGATCTGAAGTATGCTCGATTAACACCTAAACCCGTAGGAGGGCACAATTGTGATAAGAAATCTTAAGAGTCCTCCAGGCAATTCTGATCGAATCAAAAGGAAATCAATCGGATAAAATTTGTTATCGACAAAATTCTTGCCACCCCACTCAATGGCCTAAACGCTATCTACCAATACACCCTTCTACATCTCGATGTCAATGTCTTTACCAACATGGTTTGGGCGCGGTTCCTCCCACCATCCCTTCCATACCACTCCCATCCTTTGCCTGCACGGCCATCCCCGCACATGAGGACGGACATCACACTCTCTCAATACCCTCGCCTAGTCATATTCCAACCGTTCGGCTTCTTCTCTGGCCTCCAAATCCATTGATTTCTTCCTCCCTATCTTGTCTTCCTTCTTTCGCCTTTCCATGAGCTTGCGCTCCTCATCCTCAGGACTAGGGGCAGCTTGGACTGGAGATAGGAGAGTAGACGGATCTTCAGCCTTTTTCTTCATTTTCTTTCCTCCGGCCGCAGTTATAGATGGCTGAATTTTGGCACTTGATGGCGCAAATGCCAACCTGTCGTTTGCTCCCCTCCGTTCTTTCTCCGCTGCGATCCTTAGCAATTCCTGTTTCACGCATAGCTCATTCTGAATGCGCTGTTCTTTGCTACGACGCGCTAACATCACCTGGCGTTCCTTCTCTTCAAGGCGCCAGCGTCTGGCCTGTTCAGCTTCTTCCATCTGCCTGATTCTCTCTTCGAGCTTATCCTTTTCTTCCTTCTTCTTCCTTTCCATAGGCTCGCGCTCCTGATCATCGGCATTGGGGCAAGGTTGGACTAGGGCAATATGATTAAATGCCTTCAAATCAGCTGTCAGCAATCATAATTAATCATTAATCGAATCGCTACGAGCCTCTTTAGCTGCCTCCGACTCGTGCTTAATGGTGTCCCTCATATTTGCTTGTTCATCATTCACAAATGCGAGATGTTCTTGCGCTTTGCGCACTGCAGTTTCTGCTTCTTCTTTCTGCTTCATGAATAACTCATTGAGTTTCTTTCGAGTGGTGGCCTCTTCACTAAGGATGGTCCTCAGCTTAGCGAAAGTCGCGGTAATATCCTCAACAACGTCATATTCAGGATATGAGCAGTCTGAGACAGTCGGTCTTCTTATAGTAGTCATGTGCTTTTGCCAGTAGTGTGGCGGTTGGCGACAACTTTACTCCTGCGCCCGCTCGTCAGGCTCTACACTGCTTCGGAAAACCTGCGATCTGAAGTATGCTCGATTAAGAACATCTAAGCGCCTAGAAGGGCACTATTGTGATAAGAAAATGCTAACTTGTAGAGCAATGGTTTTGATCTAAATACAAAGTTTATACATTGAATAGCAAAGTGGCAATCCCCAATATTGCAAATAAGTTTCTTTATCCCCTTCTCCAAAACTGCCGAAACTCTGCCTAAGAAAACTGTGCACCGTCATAGTCGTCCTGCTGTCCGTCCCATACCACGATGAGGGTCCCTTCACCCCAAAAAACAGTGCTTCAAGTTCCGCAAGGACCGGCGTGAGTGGATACAAGTACCCGTGACGCCTACCCAAAGCCCATAATGTCTCCGAGGGCTCTGGGATGCAAAGATGAGCTGACGCGAGTGAATACACAAAAGTGTACTCGTGGCATTAGCAAATCAGGAACAGGATGCAACCGTTGCAATTTGAGTTTGAGGGCTGCTGCGTAGAATAGATAGCGAGCTGCATAATGAATTGGGATGCCCTCGTGTTGAAATAGGATGTGGAAGGCTATGGACGTGATGTTTGACTGACAGTGGCGATGTTAACGTTTATGGCAGATCTAACCAGGGCGTGCATGCGTAAGTTTTGAGCGAGCGCGATTTTTTGAGCGAATCTGATGACGAAAAGCGCATTCAGTATTTGCAGGAGACGGCTTCATCAAAAGTAATAGCTCACCGGTGGCAAGTCATCTGCAATGGGATCATCATCTAGCCTCTCCTCCTCGGAAACCGCGACTTTTTGTTTAGAAATGACATATATCCCTCTCCTGACCTCACGGACCACCTCTTCTTCCGAGGCTTCGGAGATGTCACGCATCTTCTGTGCCTCTGTACGCCTCTGCGGCACGTCGACTTTAGTAACAGGAACTGCAGCGGTCCCACGAACACCTTTTGCAGTAACAACCACACGTCTCTGGGGTGTCTTTCGAGATGCAGCGCTGGCACCATTTTGCCGCGGCTGTGAAGCTTGACGTTGCTGGGGCTGATGCTGGGGCTGATGCTGCCGCTGCTGTGGCTGGCCGGCAGTATTGATCCTACGCTCAACCAATCGGGCACTTGATCGCCTTACAGGTGGATTTTGAGCGGTTCGGGTTTGAGAGGGGACGGGCTCCTGCGTTGCCATTCGCCTTCGTTTTGCTGGGCGTGTTTCACGGTCTTCATCTGCGGGATCTTCCTCTGGATGATCATGTCGATCTCCATATTTGGATTTTAGCGAGCGGCTACTGGCTTCGATGGTAGCCGGAACGGCCTCGACCTTTGGTATGGGAGCATAGTCGTAGTCGTCAAATTGCTGTTGCACGTATCCATCCTTGTCAACGTCTTCGTCTTCATATGAACCACTGCGACTGGGGATAAATTCCTGATAGTATGCTTCATCCTCCTCTTCGCTAGTCTGCTCTTCCTCTCCCTCGTATTCTCTTGCATCCAATGAGTCCTGCGGCAAATGCGCCTTTGCAGGTCGTCGAGTCGACTTTGGCGCAGCATTCGGATCCTCATTACTCAACTGCACGTCCTCCTCTTCCCGTTTAACAATCGGGTCAGGCGTGACATATCTTGGTGCATATTTAGGTTCCCCAACCTGCACCGTCGTCCACCGACTCTTGAGCGGGGGTACACCCGGCGGCGGGAAGTCGCCCAGGTCAACGCCCATCTCGAGCTGAAGAGCCTTTGTCCGCTCCTCGACAAACTGCCTATGTTCCGCTTTTCGTACACGGAGCTCTTCTCTCATTTTGGTCGCTCGAGAATTACTCGCTGCGTCGGCGTGATCGACGGTGGCGGCTACTTTGCGCCGGGCGTTGGCGTTGTTCACGTGTTTGCGGACGAGGGCACTCTCGTGGCCTATAGGAGCGTGATTTGTGCTTGAGGGTTTCTTGGTGGTGGCGGTGGTAGATTGTACGCTGCGCGATGTGGGGAGTCTTTCAGGGAGGTTCTGAGGGCTAATGGTTGTTGCTTGCTGGGAACTTGAAGTAGATGCTTGCGCTGCTGGATATTCGTGGGGTGCGTATGCTTTGCTATTGGACGATTGTCCAGACTTGCTGTGATAAGATGTTGGATTTGAACTTGAAGGCTTGGGTTTGATGCTGCGCTCCTTACGGGCGGGTGGGGTCATGATAGCAGCACTGTCAAGCGAGAGAACCGGGGGTGTTGGGACAATCGTTGGCTTGATGACGGGTTCCTCGACAAACAAGAGCTTTCCACCTCTTCCCGGTCGCTCAGAGTGAGCAGAGCGTGTTTGTCGCGAAGGAGAAAGTTTCCTCCGGAGTTCCTCTTGAGAGCTAGTAAACTTTGTCGGGTCGAAATAGCTCCACACTGGAGCGCCGGCGACACTGATTAAACTTGCGTCTTCCTCTTCACCACCATTCCGACGCGACTTTGGCTGCTGTGTAGTAGCGACATGCATTTGTTGTTGGCTGTGCGTTTCCGGAATGTCCTCTTCTTCTGTGGAGGTCTGGAAAGCTGGTGGTTCTTCGCCGGTGGCTTCTCTGTAGGCTACGGCGAGGGCTGTGTAACGCTGCTTCATGGTGAAAAGGTCGGCTTCCGACTTTGAGAGATCTTCAATCAGTCGTTCATACTGATGTCCTGCACCGCGGAGCTATCAAAATATCAGCGAGGATCAGGGGTGACGTAAAGTCGAGACGTACTGATTCTCTGAGTTGTTTACGAGACTTGTCAGCAACGCCGAGCTGTTACGCGTGATTAGATAGATATAAACGTCTGGGAAGGTACCTACGTTTTCAGCCATCTGATCTCTTTCCCTTGAGAGGAGTGAAACTGCCTCTTCTAGTCGCAGCACCTTTTGCTCCAGAATAAGCCTGATGCCGGCGAGCTGAACCAACGAGGACATCATCAGTGAATAAAAATAAATGTTTAAATGTGATTTAAAGCGCGAGAATGCGCTCATTCACAGAGGGAGTTTTGTGGCTGGAACGCACCTCGATGTATTTCTTATTCGCCTCTTTGCATTGATCTCTATGATGATTCCTTTCCTCTCTAAGGCGTGCATTTGCCGTGTTAATGTCGTTCTGTACCAAGTTTATCTGCGAAATCTGCCGAGAATGTGAGCATCAACATGGGGCTGCGTTCACGGCTGCTTCGCCCATCCAAGGCCTCCTGCGAGGACCTTGACGAGTCGTATAAAGACCCAAAAAGAGATACGCACGAGAGAGTTAAAGTAGTGGGTGAGATTGTGTCCTGCTTGAGTCCACTGGCCCACAATGATCGAGTCTCCTTCACTCTCTGGATCCTGCGACATGATTACACGTCTGATGAATTGTTTTCTGTTTTTTTGGGCGCTGTTCTTTGTCTCCTCACTGTTAGCCAGAACAATGGCGTCGAGGTCTAGGGCGTCGCTTTGAACTTTACGTCCTTTCGACCCGTTCATCAGCCTGGTTCCTGAAATTCATTTTAAAAATAATGAATAAATATTTCAAAATCAAACTATTTCATCTTTCATCTTTAACAAGGAAGACGATACTCTTGCATCCCGAGTTCGCCAGAATGTCACCGTAGTTGATGGAAGCATAATATCCGGTCATTTGAGAAGATTATAGTTTATCGAAGCTGGCTGCCAAACGCCAGCCAAGTCTGGGATGACCGCCGGGCACTATTAGTCCACCGCGAATAGGTGGAAAGAAGTTTGGGTCCTAACGGAGACTTGAAACCCCCTATAAAAGAAAGGATATGCGGTATTTTCATTTCTAACCAGAAACTTCCCCCAAATGGACTTGTGCGAGATCATAGCATCCCCTCTCTCACTGGGCGTCGTTGCGCTCTCTGTGGCTACCATTGGCATCTACATCAAGCATCTTTCATCCTCTAACACCCATAGTGGTCACTCGCTTCCTCCTGGTCCTCCATCCGACTTTCTTATCGGGAATCTACGCCAATTCCCCAAGCACCATGTGAGTGCTGGATTCACCGAATGGGCAAAGAAATACGGTATGTAGGTCGGTGTATCTCGCTTGAATGCTGATGGATCCTTGTAGGTGACATCGTACACGCTCAGATTCCTGGCATGCGCGTTATTGTGGTCAACTCGTACGCACTCGCCCAGGAACTCCTCACAAAGCGCCCAAGCACCACAGCCGGTCGTAAGAACGGATTCATGTTTCAAGAAATGTTAGTCCCAGTCTTTTCTCCCGACCCATATGCAATTCATTGACAATGCGTTTCACATATAGCATGGGCCTCTCGTGGACTCTTACAGACTTGGCCCCTGGCCCCAAGCATGCTGAAATACGTAAAATGCTTCGGCGCGCTATCGGACCGCAACGTGTAGGACATCATGATACCACTATCGAAAAGTGCGCGGCGAGGGCGATGCTCAGATTGCAGACGGTCAAGGGGAATCCAACAAAGGACATTCTGAAGTATGTATTCGGCATTCTCTGACTCGTTCTGACTTGACGTAATCTACAGAGAAGTTGGCCGACTTGTGACTACTGTCGCTTACGGGGAAGAGATGTGGAGGACAATGGGCGACGATTTGGCAAACTGGAATCTGGAAGAAATGCACTATGTAAACGAGGCCTTTTTCAACTTTTGGCCCGTTGACGTCCTGAATTTCAGTATGTAGTCGGCTTTCCGAGAGACTTGGTTGGTGCTGATGGCCGGAAGTGCGCTTTATACCCAGTTGGACACCTGGTGCTTATTTCAAGTATGCATCGCGCTGCTCTCGATGCTCTCGTCATTGACTGTATATCTCAGGAAAATGGGCAAACGAGCCAACTGGCTCTCCAATCAAATTCGACATACACCTTTTCTCAAGGCTCAAAAACTTCATGTGAGAAGACCATCGTTTATTCACGGGCTGATGCTTTCACTAATTGCTTCTCGTCTACAGACTTCTGGTCACCTGGGTCCCTCCATTGCGACGGATTTGCTCGAAGAGTTTGGAGCGACTGAGAACACACAGGATGCGCTAGCTATTCTGTACTTGGGTGCGTCTAGTATTATGTAAATCCTCACATTTTCTAATACACGCGTATAGCCGGATCAGATACAGTATGTTCCTACCGCTTTCGATGCGTACACGCCACAAATAGACATTACAGACCGCATCTGCCATATCTACATTCTGCCATGCACTTTACCTCTTCCCAGAAGTGGCACAGAAGGTATATGCAGAAATTACAGCTGTTACGGAGGGCATGAGATTGCCCGAGATTAAGGATAGAGCCCAGTTGCCGTACACAGAGGCAATGTGGAAGGAAGTCTTTCGTTGGAATCCATTCCTGCCACTAGGTAAGCGTGTTCATCCTTATTCAG
>KN824293.1:251161-295846 GCA_000827415.1 Serendipita vermifera MAFF 305830 | reverse complement strand
ATTGGATCCCCGCAGGTTCTGTGGTTATGCCAAACAACGAGTATGTTAGAGTCTGAACAGATGGAATAGTGCTAAGAGAGACTTAGATTCATGCTTATGGACCCTCGCGTCTGGGGAGATCCAGAAAACTTTAGGCCCGAACGCTTCTTGGAGTCGGGAGCGGACATCCTACCCAACCCTCTAACGGTGATATTCGGGTATGGCATGCGGTACGTTTAGCGATCGTCGAGCATAAATCAAGGCTGAACGGATACTTAGCACATGCCCTGGGCTCTACCTCGCTGACCGAGTCGGGTTCCAATACTCTGTGTGCATGGCTATGCTCTTTAATATTCTTCCCCTAGAAGGGAAAGGCATTCCCGATCCAGCTACGATTGAATATACGGATACAGTCTTGAGGTACGCACTATAGCCTGCCGATGATTTTAGGCTGGAGACTAACACCCGGTATAGACTACCAATCGGGTTTGAATGCCAGTTTGTGCCACGAGATGAAAAGGCGAGGAACTTGCTGAGCACATTGGCTTTGGAGACCTAGCTGGAGATCGAGGAGGGTCAGGTCCAACCAGGTGGCAACAAAACATAAATTATCGACTTCGTAAAACCCCAAGCAAATTAATTTCTCACTTTCTTGGTCAATCGTGAATGTATATATTTTAACGAAGTTATGCGAACGAGTACCCTAAAGTTGGTTTGGCTGAACCTTGATACACTAGAAAGGGTTCATTGATAATGCGCCGAATTGATTTATCAACGGCGCCCTTTCTTCCCGGGGGCCTCGGATGCGGAACAAGGGGACTCTCACCGACAGGACCGGAACCGAGTGCCATCTCTTTTATCCTGCTCATCCCCGCATCAGAAGCTTTTTGCCACTAGCCATCTAGAAGAATCATGACTCAAGATGTATCTCAACGTAGCATGGCGTGTATTGGACGAAGATTCAAGGTTGAGCCCTTTCCCTCGTGGTTCTCGGCTCAACATACTCGCCTACTATTGGTCCAATAGTTGTTCGGCGAATTGTCCGCATTGTCCTGTCGGGAGTCATGGGTTAGCTATTAACTGGATGAATTAAGGCTGCCTCGGTTTTGCATATTTTTCGGCTGCCATGCGCCAGACGCCACCAACAGGGTATCAATGAGGTGAGGAGGTTGGTCGCAGTGCAGATGGAAGCGCTTAAAACCCAGATGCATCTTCAAAATCTCTGGTCAGTCTCTCACTAGAACGCCTCCCCCCTCCCAATGGATATACAAGAGCTGGCGACATCACCCCTCTCGTTGGGCATCATTGCCCTCTCTGTAGCCTCCATTGGCCTCTTTGTCAAACATTCCTCTTCTACGACAAAGAATGGTGATCGTTCACTTCCTCCTGGCCCCCCATCCGAGTTTCTCATCGGGAATCTGCGTCAACTTCCGAAACATCATATGAGTGCTGGATTCACAGAATGGGCAAAGGAGTACGGTATGTAGTGCCCGACTTGGCTCACGCGAACTGCTACTCAGCTCTCATAGGCGACATTGTACACGCGCAGATCCCCGGCTTGCGTTTCATTATAGTCAACTCGTACCCACTGGCTCAAGAACTGCTCGCCAAACGGCCAAACACGACAGGGCATCGTAAGAATGGATTCATGCTTCGCGAGATGTGCGTACAGTGCCGTTCCTCTTTTTTTTTTGCTAACTCCTGTTTTCGTTTATATATATATAGAATGGGCCTCGCATGGACACTCCCAAATTTACCACCAGGTGGAAAGCATGCTGAGGTGCGCAAAATGATGCGGCGCGCAATTGGGCCACAGCGCGTCGGGCATCACGACCCGGTGGTTGAAAAGTGTGCGGCGAGATTGGCCCTCAAATTACAGACGGTCAAGGGAGATCCGTCCCAAATCATCTTGGGGTACGCCAACCTATACATAAAGATAAAATATGCAGTACGCTGACCAGATTATTAGTGAGATTGGCCGACTTGTCACCACCGTCACGTACGGGGAAGAAATGTGGAAGACTATGGGCGATGATCTGGCGAAATGGAACTTGGAGGAGATGCATTATGTCAACGAGGCTTTCTTCAACTTCTGGCCGGTGGATATCTTCACTTTCAGTATGTGGCCATCTTTTCGAGCAAGGTGTTTATACTTACTTCGGGATAGTGCGCTTCATACCAAGTTGGACACCTGGAGCATATTTCAAGTATGCAACTTCTCTTCTACGAAATCTGCAGGGTTGACTCTATACCATAGGAAGATGGGAAATCGAGCCACATGGCTGTCGAACCAGATTCGGTACACCCCTTTCGTCAAGGCTCAGAAGCTTTATGTGGGTCTATGGCTATGACGAACTGATGTGTTATTGATTTGAGCCTATATGGATGATTAGAATTCTGGAGACTTGGGACCCTCAATTGCTTCAGACCTTCTCGAGGAGTTTGGAGCTACAGAGAACACACAGGATGCATTGGCCGTCTTATACCTCAGTGCGTTCACAACACGATGCAAAGTTTTAGTTTCTGACCAAGTTCCCCAGCTGGCTCTGATACAGTAAGCAGCAATCCTTCTCCGGCCCAACACATGGGATAACCCCACAATCACAGACCGCAACGGCAATAACCGCATTTTGTCATGCACTTTTCCTTTTCCCAGAGGTAGCCCAAAAGATTTACGCGGAGATAGTTGCAGCCACAGAGGGCATGAGACTACCACAGATAACGGACAGAGCACGGCTACCATATACAGAGGCGGCGTGGAAAGAAACGTTTCGTTGGAATCCATTCTTGCCACTAGGTTAGTTCACTATTATTCGGCCGTTTCGCAAGATTATTGACACGTTTGGTTCCATAGACATTCCCCACATGACTAGCCAGGACGAGGTGGTCAACGGATATTTGGTCCCTGCAGATAGCGTAATCATGCCAAACAATGAGTATGTCTGAACACATGTACCCAATCTATGACTAACAACCTGCCCAACAGATTCATGCTCATGGATCCTCGCGTCTGGGGAGATCCCGAAAACTTTAGGCCAGAACGCTTCTTGGAGTCAGGGGCAGACAGTCTGCCCAACCCCTTGACAGTGATATTCGGGTATGGCATGCGGTACGTTTAGCAATCGTCGAGCATGAATCAAGACTGAACGGATACTTAGCACATGCCCTGGGCTCTATCTCGCTGACCGAGTCGGGTTCCAATACTCTATCTGCATAGCTATGCTCTTTAACATTCTTCCTCTGGAAGGCAAAGGCATTCCCGATCCAGCTACGATTGAATATACGGATACGGCATTGAGGTACGTACTCTAACCTGCCTTGGATTTTAGGCTGGGGGCTAACACCCGGCGTAGACTACCAATCGCGTTTGAATGCCAGTTTGTGCCGCGAGATGAAAAGGCGAGGAACTTGCTGAGCACATTGGCTTTGGAGACCTAGCTGGAGATCGAGGAGGGTCAGGTCCAACCTGGGTTAGCGCAAACATAAATTACCGACTTTGTGAAACCTCAAGTAGATCAGTTCCACCTTCCTGGTCAATCGTAAATGTACATATTTTAACGAAATAGGCAGGATTTGGTTTGGCTGAGCCATAATACACTCGCAAGCTCGCAAGGGTTCATTGAAAACGCGCAGAATTGATTTGTCAACGGCGCTTTTCCTTTTGAGTTTCTTTCCGGGAGCGCTCGTCTCCCGAACTGCGGGCCCTCGCCGACGGACCGGGTCCGAATTACATCACTCGGGACGACATCTTGCCCACCCCACCCCACATCAGAAGCTTATTGCCACAGATCATCTATAATAACCATGCATTTAAGCTCAAGAAGCACTTATGCAAACGTAGCATAACACATATTGGAAGTTGGAAGACAGGTCAATGTTGAGCCTTTTATCTCGGCTTCGTGGCTCAACTTACTCGCTTAGTCCAACCGTTTTTCGGGGAATTGTACCTCATTGTCCTTTGGGAAGTCGGGGATTGGCTACTAGGCGGATGAATCCAAGGCTGCCTCGATTTTGCATATTCCTCGGCCCCCATGCGCCTGATGCCACCAAGGTCGGTTTAGGGTATCTGTGAAGAAGGTTGGTGGCAGTGGAGTGGATGATGGAAACCGTAGAAAAGCAGAGACCTTGGTCAATCTCCCACTAGAACCCCTCACCAAATGGATATACACGAGCTCGCAACATCCCCCCTCTCGTTGGGAGTCATTGCCCTCTCTGTAGCCTCTATCGGTCTCTACGTCAAACATTCGTCTTCTACGACTAAGAATGGTGGTCGCTCGCTTCCTCCTGGTCCTCCACCAGACTTTCTCATCGGAAATCTACGTCAATTCCCCAAGAACCACACCAGTGCTGGATTCGCTGAATGGGCAAAGGAGTATGGTACGTAGGTTCGAGTACCTCAGCTCATGCGAATACCCCTCAACCCTCACAGGCGACATTGTACACGCGCAGATCCCTGGCATCCGATTCATCGTAGTCAACTCGTACCCGCTGGCCCAGGAGCTGCTCGCCAAACGGCCAAACACGACAGCACATCGTAAAGTCGGAAATATGGTCCGTGATGTGTGCGTAAACTCTCTCTGTTTCTGCTAACTCCTTTTTTCCCATTAACCCAATTTTCTTCTATAGAATGGGCCTCACATGGGGCCTCCCGGTTTTGCCACCAGGTGACAAACACGCTGAAGTGCGCAAAATGCTCAGGAGTGCAATTGGACCACGGCGCGTCGGGCATCACGACGCGGTGATCGAAATGTGTGCAGCGAGATTGGCCCTCAAACTGCAGACGGTCAAGGGGGATCCGTCACAGCTCATCTTGGGGTATGTCACCCTACACAGAACGAGGTTTGCGTGCTGTGCTGACTAAGAATAGTGAGCTTGGTCGTCTCATCACTACTGTCACCTATGGTGAGGAGATGTGGAAGACTATGGGCGATGATCTAGCGAAATGGAACCTCGAGCAGATGCATTATATCAACGAGGCTTTCTTCAACTTCTGGCTAGTCGATATCTTCCCTTTCAGTAAGTGACCATATCCTAAGCAAGGCATTTATACTTACTCTGAGATAGTGCGCTTCATACCAAGTTGGACACCTGGGGCATATTTCAAGTATGCGGTTTCTTTTTTTGAGGTCTACAACGTTGAATCTATACTATAGAAAGATGGGAAATCGATCTACATGGTTGTCCAATCAAATTCGATACACGCCATTCGTCAAGGCCCGAAAGCTTCATGTAGGTCTATCTTAAGGCGATGTGATATGTTATTGAGTTAGGTTCATGCGAATGGTTAGAATTCGGGAGACTTGGGACCTTCGATTGCCTCAGACTTGCTCGAGGAGTTTGGAGCTACAGAGAATACCCAGGATGCATTGGCTACCTTATACCTCAGTGCGTCCAAAATATCCTTTAATAGTATCACTTTCTGACCGAGATCTCCAGATGGCGCAGATACAGTAAGCTGCCACCATTTTTCCAAGCCAGAGCATTCGTAAACCAGTAATCACAGACTTCAACGGCAGTAACGGCATTCTGTCATGCGCTATTCCTCTTCCCAGAGGTCGCCCAGAAGAGTTACGCGGAGATAGTTGCAGTCACAGAGGGCATGAGACTACCACAGATAGCGGACAGGGCACGGCTACCATATACAGAGGCGGCGTGGAAAGAAACGTTTCGTTGGAACGCATTCTTGCCATTAGGTCAGTTCGCCCTTATTCAGCTGTTTCGCAAGACTCTTGACACGTCTGGTTCCATAGACATTCCTCACATGACTAGCCAGGACGAGGTGGTCAACGGGTATTTGGTCCCTGCAGGAAGCGTGATCATGCCAAACAACGAGTATGTCTGAACACATGTACCCAATCCATGACTAACAACCTGCCCAATAGATTCATGCTCATGGATCCTCGCGTCTGGGGAGATCCCAAAAACTTTAGGCCAGAACGCTTCCTGGAGCCAGGAGCGGACAGCCTACCCAATCCCCTAACTGTGACATTTGGATATGGCATGCGGTGCGTTTAGCAATCTCCGAGCATGAATCAAGGCTGAACGCATACCCAGAACGTGCCCTGGGCTCTATCTCGCTGACCGAGTCGGGTTCCAATACTCTATCTGCATGGCTATGCTCTTTAACGTTCTTCCTCTGGAAGGGAAATGCATTCCCGATCCAGCTACGATTGAATATACGGATACGGCATTGAGGTACGTACTCTAGCCAGCCTTAGATTCCGCACCGGAAACCGACACTCTATATAGACTACCAATCGGGTTCGAATGTCAGTTTGTGCCACGAGACGAAAAGGCGAAGCATCTATTGAAAACATTGGCATTGGAGGCGTAAAGAGGGCTACATAATTTGAGATGATATACCAGGTTGGTAGCACGTAGGAGCGTCTATTCAAGTGGTTTATGATACGAGTTCTCGCCATTTACTTGGTATCACGATATTTGAGTCCACCCGAAGGCAGAGGCTTTCATCAGTGCACAGAACCTTGAGACGAAAACAATCATACAGGATATATATATGGTCGCACGTTTCAACTAAATACAAATCGTGCGCACTACGGGCAGTGCCAGTAAAAACGACTACTTGCCGTCATAAACATCCGTCCATGACTGGCCATATCTGAAGTCAGAGAGATTGAGTCGGACGCGCCTGTGGTGACCCGCATTTGGGATCGTCACCAATGCAGTGGTTGTGAGACCGTTACGACAGTCTTCCGGGACCCAAAACAGGATTCCATCAGCACAGCAAACCCAACCATTAGGATCAAGGAGTAGCGTTGACATCAAAATACTGGAAGTGGCGCTGTAACCTTCATTTTGATGATTGGATGTGCTTCTGTCTTGTAAGTCGCCTGAATATCTCACGTCAATAAAAATCGGCAAAAACAGTAAATGAAATTACACTCTCCCACTTTATTCAAGGGACTAACAGTCTTGGTAGCATTATCGATAGCGCCAGAGACAATTTGTGGAACATTGGATATGGCGTTGGCGACCAAGTTTTTCCACCCGTTTGGTGGTTCAGTCACTGCCATCGCTATTTCGGCATTCCATATCTGAATCGTCCGGTCATTAGAGCCAGAGACGATATACAGACCATTAGGTGAATATGCGACGCTTGCGACCTCGCCCGTGCACACACCCAGTGGATCACCCACTACCGCCCTTGTTTCCACATCAAATACTCGGACCACATGGCCACGAGATCCAAAAGCAATGCACCGACTATTGGGGGAATATGCAACACTGAGTACCCCATTCGTGTACCCGGGCAACGGTTCATCTACAACCGCACCTGTTTCCGCATCCCACAGTTGTATCCCTCGATCCCAATCGTAAGATCCACTGACAATATATCGACCACTAGGTGAGTAGGCGACACTTGTGAGCCCGTGCGTGTAGTCATGCAGAGACTCATCTAGTGACCCTTCCGGTAGGTCACCGAGGGGTTCTCCACCCACCACAGTCCGTGTGTCCACATCCCACATACGTATCGTTCCATCAGATGAACTAGAGACAATGCGCCGACCGTTGGGTGAATATGCGACGCTAGTGACCTCCTCCGTGTGGCCGGTCAGAGGCTCGCCCACCGCCGTCCCTGTTTCCACATTCCATATCCGGATTGTCTTGTCGTACGATCCAGAGACGACATGTCGACCATTAGGCGAGTATGCAACACTGGTGACAACATGGGTATGCCCAGTCAGTGGTCCCCTCACTGCCACGCCTGTGTCCGCATTCCATATTCTCACTGTCTGGTCGTAAGATCCAGAAACAATGTACTGGCCATTGGGTGAATATGTTACACTGGTGACTCCGTGGGTATGCCCAGTCAGTGGTTCACCCATCGCCACCCCTGTTTCCGCATTCCATATTCGGATTGTCTGGTCGTCAGATCCGGAGGCGATGTACAAACCATTGGGTGAATACGTGATGCTGTTGATTCCATGTGTGTGCCCGGTCAGCGGTTGACCCACCGCCGTTCTTGTTTCTGCGTCCCATATTCTAACTGTCATGTCTTGAGATCCAGAGATTATATGCCGACCGTTTGGTGAGTATGCGACGCTGGCGACCCAATGCGAATGCCCAGTTAGCGGCTCACCCACTACTGCGCCTGTTTCTGCATCCCATATTCGGATCGTCTGTTCATAAGATCCGGAGATGATGTGATGACCACTGGGAGAGTATGCGACGCTAGTGACCCAGCTCTCAGACCCAGGCAGTGGCTCACACACCTCTCTTCCTGTTTCCATATCCCATATCCGGATTGTCCCATCATGAGATCCAGAGACGACATGCCGGTTATTGGGTGAGCATGCGATACTGGCCACCCTATCCGTGTGCCCGGTCAGTGGCTCACCCATTGCCGTCCCTGTGTTTGCATCCCAAATCCGGATCGTCTGGTCCCAAGATCCAGAGACGATGTGTCGGCCATTAGGTGAGTATGTGACGCTGCTGACCCCCGAAGTGTGCCCAACCAATGGCGCGCCTACCGCCATCCCTGTTTCCGCGTCCCATATTCGGACTGTTCCATCATAGGATCCAGAGATAATATGTTGACCACTTGGCGAGTACGCGACGCTGGTAACACCATCAGTGTGCCCGGTTATTGGCTGATCCAACAGCGTCCCTGTTTCTGCGTCCCATAGCCGGATTGTCCGGTCGTAGGACCCAGAGACGATATACCGACCATTAGGTGAGTATGCGACGCTGTAGACTCCCCAGGTGTGCCCAGTCAATGGCTTACCCACCATCGTCCCCGTTTCCACATCCCAAATCCGGATCGTCCAATCTTGGGATCCAGAGACGACTTGTCGGCCATCTGGTGAGTATGCAACTACATCAATCACTTCAGTATGTCCGTACCATGCGCTAGGACGTGTCTGCCATTTTTCCATTCGGCCCTCGCATACATCCAGAACTTTTGGAAACCGTTTTCGTACATTCTTCCAGAGAGTTGAGTCATGAGGCATGAAAGGAAGTCCAGAAAGATAGATATGTGGAGCGCTGGTCGAAATCGAAATCGGAGTCATAAAAGCCAACACAAAGCGCAATATCTCCTCGACCAAATGATGAGTACTCTTCTACCAGGGATAGTTCAGCCTCTTCGAGATGTATTCGCGTAGGATGTTATACGCACTATGTTACATTCTTTGACCTGTCGCAAGGCTGGAAGCGCCATGTGTACCTTGCCCATCAAACTCAGTGCTTCTAGCCAGTATAGCGGGTTCTCCCCTGCTATAAATGTGCCTAACAGTACATGCATGTCCTCTCTTACCGGCTGGGAGCATGAGCATATATGGCTAGGCCAGTGCAAACAACTGTATTGCAGAGCATCAGAGATTCTTTGCTTCACTCGTTCGTTGAGGTCCTGGATTTCTGAGTTCGCCAAATATGACATCTCCAAGTTGCAAATATTGAATCGTAACTCCCTTGTCAGTGTCCGGAGACAATACACACTGAGCTCCTCGTTTGCTTCCTTGAGATTAACTTGAAACTCTGGTGGGCACGACGATCCAGTAAGGAATTCGAAAATTGACAAGTGTCGAACTCTTATTGCGTCATTTTGTGTCTCGTCACGGTATAAAAGTGAGCCGAGGTGATTTACCCAAGCCTTGACAACATGAGACTTCTCTCCCATCAATGACGCTGGGGTGTCATCTGAAAGTGGACGATACGCCGCTACAACAAGAATAGCCCGCGCAATCAACCGGAATTTTTTCGCTTCTTGGCCAACGCATAAGGCTATTGCTGTGGAATAAAGTTTATGGAGCTCAGCACTGTCGTCTTCCTGTTCTCCATTCAGTACCCGGTCTAATGGCTCATCAGGATCTTTAGATGCCCTCAAGAGCCGAATCATTGTCTCAACATAGATGAAGAGCCCACCAGAACGCTGAATGATTTGGCTCAAACGTTGAGCACCTGGCCACTCGTTTGGAAGGCTGTGGCTTTGTATCAGTGACGATATGCGTTGTTCCGCAAAATATTGAATATCCTGAAAGTCTTGGTTGTCGACATCAAGGTCTCGACACATTCCTCTCGCTGCTTTGAAGAACGGTTGGATATCCGCTTTAGGTCGACTGGTAACGATAATTTTGAGCCACTTGATACGCCTTGATGCTTCACGTAGGGTATGAAGAAGTCTTTTGCGTGTTTCGGCATCACCACACTCATCGAGCGCATCTATCACCAGCACAAGTGCGTGGACTGGATGTCTTCGAAGAGATCCTAAAGGCTTCAGTAGCAGTTCCCCGCTCGTCGAATCGGGGTTGAGCTGAGGGTCATCTCGTAATGCCTGGGCTACTAGAGTTCGGTATGGACCCCACATGGCGGCCAGTTTGGAGACCAAGGTGGGTAAAACTCGCTTTGGCTCTCGGAGGTTGGGTCGTCGCGTCTGCAAAAGAAGCTTCCCCCCAAATACCCCCCCTTGTGAAGCCGTTGGCACAAGGAATGAGCCACAGACGTCTTGCCGATTCCGGGCATTCCATATAGCCAATATATGTTGTCCACGTTGACATGTTCTGCTGGGGTATCTGGAATTATGGCTCTCGTCGCCCATGCGATGATCTCGTCAAGCACCTTCGTTCGCGTTCCCTCCATACAGCCACGATCATCTTGATAACTGGCCTCACGGACAGGCCTCAACAATTCAAGTAGACGGTCGGTCTCTGCCAAACCAAACCGTATATTTATATCAGTTACTTTTGCCGCGGAAGATGGGGTTTACATACCGCTTTTCCTTGCAATCCTTAATGCCTCTACATCTACAGCCCGGTCGAAATCTTCCTTTAACTTGTTGAATTTGTCATTCAGTACTTTGATCTGTGCGTGGTCTTCCGGATTAATGGCCGACTTGAAAGTTCTCGCTGTTTGGATAGTAAGCCATTGTAAGAGGTCACGAAGGGTTGTACTCACTGGCTGGACTTCGCTTAGCGTACCCACAAAGGAATTCCGCTGTGTCCACTATCGACTCGTGTAATCTTCTAACGACTTCTTCCAGCACATCTGCGTCGTCGTACAAGACATCTTCCAAAGTCCGCTTCGCAAATGGCAAGGTACGATCTACTGACAAGGCGAGGTCTGAAACCATTTCGTCGTATTTTCGCTGCTCTTTCAGAACCTAGTCAAAGCAAAGGTATAAGTAGTTGCCAAAAATGCTCGGTACAGACATACATCGAATGTAACTTTAGCTATACCAAAGGCAACTTTAGCTATGGGATTGAGCTACAAGGGGTAAGTAGATGAATACTCTAGGATTGGGATGAACGCACTTCAGAGAGTGCGACACCATAACTCAACGCTGTATTGATGTGCCGCTCCGTCGTACTTGTCATGAGGCTGCGGTAGTTCTCCATTTCCTTTTGAAGTCTATCCACAGCCGCACGTGTTGCTTCCGACTATGCCAATAGTTAACGTGTATCCAAGTTTAAAGAAGCTTCACGTACTGTTTGTGACGGACGAAATGTGACTTTTACGGTAGTGGGTTGCTGATCGAATATCACGGTACCTACGATACCACGTCAGAGAGAAAGAGTACACCAACACAATGTCACAAAATTTACGCGAAATATAGTCCGTCGAGCTCCAGAATGCCTCCATTGCCTCTTGGTAGCTGACCTCTGCTCTCGCCTCCTGTTTTTTTAATAGAGATGCCGCCGACCGTATGTCCGGCCTTGATGATAACTGCAATCTTGGAATTATCAGGGAATTCACTGCAATAGAATCAGTGGAGTGCATTCTCCGAGCGTACATAGGGCAAACTTACAGATTGCTCATTGGCGTCCAGATGTTCGCCCGTTGTTCGTGTCTCATTTCGACATCTTTATTATCGACTTGAACCTTGACACGAAAATTTGTCCTTATCGTGGCCTGGATGTCAATTTCTAAGGATATTGGTCAAACGCTGAGGAGACAAGATGCATATAAGCACCCACGGTGAATGTACAAAGCTCTGCCAAACAGTGAGTTTGGAATTAGATATTGATAAATGACTTGCCGCTTAGTTTCCCTTGAAACCTCTTTGCTCATGGTGCTGCAAAGATAGGCGTGTGGGAGGACTCGGATGGCGTTGAAGAATTGTGATTATAGAAGAGGTGCAGCAGAAGAAGTGATAGTAGCGAAAGCACCAAAACCTTAAAATGTCCCCAATGAATCGTGATATTGGTACTGGCCAAAAGTAGGTCTTGCCTGAGGCTGGAAGATTAATTGCCGTGCGTCTTTGATGGGTGGCCACGCGACTGGTTCGACTGCAACTATGAAATAATAATTCAAGAACGGATACAGCACGGTTGAGGGTCTCTACACTACGTTCGAGCCAGTTAAGGTCAAAGGGCCATTTCGCCCCGAGATTGTTCGGTTCAAGCGGACTTCACCATCCCTTATCTCCGTTGCTTCCACCAGTGCGTATCCGAACCGAGATAAACCCCGCCTCGAGGGTGCCAGGGGAGTCAGGCCCTCAAGGTTTTGACCCTGTCGACAAATGATGTGACAGGGAAATGTCATTTCGTTTGCACGGTATATTAGGGGTTGCGGCCAGGATCAGTTTCACTGCCCACTCCAAACGTTCTAATGGTTCTCGGAGACGTCCAGAAACTCGTTTTCTCGCCTGTTTCACTGAGCGTACTCGCGGTTTCGATCGTAACAGGCGTATACATCAAAACTCGCTCCTCTGCTGCATCCAAAAATGCCCATTCTCTTCCCCCTGGACCGAAGCCAGACTTTCTCATAGGCAATGTACGACAGTTGCCGACGACAAGGATGAATGAAGGATTTTGTACATGGGCAAGGACTTATGGTGCGTTTCATTCCCTAATGGTGCCTCGTTACATGTCCACTTAATGAGTACAGGTGATATGGTGCATGCCAATATACCGGGAATGCGTATGGTCATACTCAACTCGTACGAAGTGGTGCAAGATGTACTCATGAAGAGGCCGAATACGACTGCAGAGCGAAACAACGGGTACATGTTCTTGAATATGTGCGTCTTCCTGGGTTCTTTGCTACATAACCAACTGATTTTTCAACTAGCATGGAGTTGAATTGGTTCTTGACGAACCTACACCCTGGTCCAAAGCATGCGGAAATACGAAAAATGTTACGTCGGGCGATTGGTCCTCAGCGGGTCGGGCATCACGATCCTTCAATCGAAAAGTCGGCGGCAGCGTTAATGCTGAGCTTACATGCCTCGGAAGGTAGCCCGGCGCATGTCATCACGAGGTGGGACCAGTTTTGGTGACCAGTTCGGGTACACTGACAATGCGGATAGCGAGGTCGGTAGGCTCGTCACGACCATAACTTACGGCGATGAGATATGGAAGACGATGGGGGAGGATATGACGGCGTGGAATGTCGAAGAGATGGAGTATGTCAACGAGGCCCTCGCCAACTTTTGGCCCGTGGACGTCCTTCATTTCCGTACGTCCGATACATATCGTCCTCTATTCACCATACTAAAAGCTGTTTTCAGTGCGATTCATTCCTAGTTGGGTTCCCGGGATACGGTTCAAGTAAGGGACCCCAATTCTTTGATTGCTATCCACACTAATCTGAAATCATCTAGAAAAATAGGCGATCGCTCACGCTGGCTCTCACATCAGATTCGATTCAAACCATTTGAAAAAGTGCAAGAGCTCCACGTCAGTCAAAACTCTTCCATGTACTCTATAGCAACTGAAAGGCTTCGTAGAACCGCGGGGACTTGGGCTACTCCATTGCCACAGATTTGATCGAAGAATTCGGAACCACGGAAAATGCGCGAGATGCCTTGGCTGTCCTGTACCTTGGTACGTTTCTTCAAACAGTCCCGACCAGCCTCAGCTGAATGAATGCTACCAGGCGGCGCAGATACGGTATGAAGGTTTCATCTGTCCACTTCATTGGTGCTGACATACCGTCCAGACATCGACAGCAATACTCGCATTTTGTCACGCGCTTTTCCTATTCCCCTCGGTAGCCAAAAAGATACACGACGAAATCGTCACAGTCACAGAGGGCATGCGTCTACCCGTGCCAAAGGACAGAGCACGACTGCCATATACAGAAGCGGCATGGAAAGAATCGTTCCGTTGGAAGACGTGGTTCCCTATTGGAGTGCCACACGTGAACACCCGTGATGAGATTGTCAATGGCTTCTTGGTTCCAACAGGATCTCTGATCATGTCCAATAACGAGTGAGTTCAATCTTCTTGTCTATCGCCATCAAATAACGTTTGATAGGTTCATCTTGATGGACCCTCGCGTCTGGGGAGACCCAGAAACCTTCCGGCCAGAGCGCTTCCTCGAGCCAGGGGCAGATCACCTACCCAACCCACTGACAGTCATATTCGGATTCGGCATGCGGTACGCCAATTTACATTTGAGGAGAATTTTAAATCTGACTGCGAGGCTCAGAGTATGCCCTGGGCTATACCTCGCCGACCGAATTGGATTTGATTTCTCTGCATGCATGGCCGCCCTCTTCTCACTCGTTCCTCTTGAAGGAAAAAAGGTTCCAGATCCCAATACTGTCGAGTATTCGGATACAGGAATGAAGTGAGTGGCAGTTTCCCAAAAAATTTAGATTATTCGCTAATCTCGATCATAGGGCACCTATCGGATTTGAATGTAGATTTGTACCGAGGGATGAAAAGGCCAAGCATCTCTTGCACACGATGAGGCTGTAGGCGTTGCCCCAATGTAAACCTGTCGTAAAGATCACATGTACTTTCAATCTCAGTCACGCAAGAGTGCTTTGACTACATCTTCATTCAAGTAAATAAGGACAAAACAAGAGCAAGGCTCGAACGCCAACACGAAGAATCCACATCTACACCAACCAACCAAAAAAAAAAAACAGGAGAAGCACTAAGTCGTCTTGCGCCACATGGGACTCTCCTTACATTTCGCGACGAGTTTTTTAAGTTCCTGACTACGCGCACGGGTCGTGACGAGCAGTGCATCGGGCGTATCCACAATCACCAAGTCGTCTACCCCAAGACAGGCAACTAAGCGCTGTGAGAGGGGTATGACGATCCCGCCTGCGACTTGTTGGTGGATGACGTATGAGGGGTCGCCGAGGATGGCCATTTGGTTTGATTCTTTTGGTAAGAGATCGGAGAGGGAAGAAAAGTCTCCCAAGTCGTCCCAACCTGCGGTGAATGTTAGACATTAGCAAAAGTAAAGTGGATTGGGCTCACCGAAAGTCGCGGGGACGACGGCGACTCTGCCCTTGAGAGCTGCTGGCTCGGCCACAGCATTGTCAATGGCAATTTTGGTGAGACCACTCCATACTTCCGACAGGACCCTTTTACGTCTCTCGGCACTCTCAGCGGGCCTATCTCCCTCGAGCTCCCAAGCCTCTGCAATCACTTCAAGGCCCTTTGCCAAGCTGGGCTCGTGCTCGTGCAAGAGTTCCATGAGGACCCGAGCCTTGACGACGAACATGCCCGCGTTCCAACGATAATCACCGCTCTGGAGGTACTGCGCTGCCGTCTTCGCATCTGGTTTTTCCTTGAATTGCTCAACTACACGCGCATTAGGCGCACCGTTCACACCGAGCTTCTTCCCCAACCGAATGTACCCAAAGCCCGTCGCAGGTCCACTCGGCGCAATCCCAATCGTGACGAGGTAATCTTCGCGAGCGGTACAGACGGCCTCGTTTACGGCAGCATTGAAAGCCTCGGCACCAGAGATCATATGGTCCGCTGCAAAACTACCCAAAATCGCTTCGGGGTCCCGTCTGGCTAGTACAGCAGCTGCCAGACCGATCGCCGCAGCGCTCTCTTTGGGACTTGGTTCGGCGAGCAGGTTGCCCGCGAGCAAGTCGGGTAGCTGTTCTTGTACGGCGGGAGCGTGCACGGAACCGGTGACGACCATGAGTCGGGCGGGGGTGGTCAAAGGTAGGAGACGGTCCCAGGTGCCTTGGATGAGGGAACGGCCTGTTTGGGTGAGGTCGAGGAGGAATTTGGGGCACGATTCGCGTGAGAGGGGCCAGAGACGGGTGCCTGCTCCTCCTGCCGGTACGACTGCCCAAAAGTCGGAGAGGGGTGCGGGGAAGGAGGACGAGTGATTGAGGGTCGGTGGGGGTACGTAGATGGAGGGATGCTCAGAGGGGGCGAGGAAGGGGGACACGATGGCTTGAAGACTTGGTGAAGGAGGCATGCTCAACGGTGTATGTGCTCCATTCCCGCGGGTCTGCAACGGTCAGCTCAGGGGTTATAGTAGGATTGGGATCATCCCCCCCCTTTTTTTCTTTGCTTTTTGTTTCCATTTTGGCTTTGGGTTTTGGGGTTTTGTTCCTTTTTGCCGGAGTTTGGGGGCTTTCGGGTTTTTGGGGGGGGGGTGAGCGAGTAGATTCAAAGAACAGCAGTGGAAATACGCACAGACCGCTCAACGGCAGCCAAAATCTGAGCAAACATGGCTTCAATGCCCAATCCAGCTCCTGCAGCGACACCACCGCCCACGCCAAACGGGTTCACTGCGGCAGACGTCCCTGCGGCTGCAGTGGACGTGTTTAGGGTTGGAGAGAGTGTCATGGTTGATAGTAAAAGCGAGAGAGAGAGGAATTCAAGAGTATTTCGAGGTTATTGGTGTCGACGTGGCTGCGGTCCAACGTTTTAATGGGCCCAAAGCAACGAGCTTCAAGCGAGCGACTTGAATGAGACGAGCCGTTTCGACCGATCCACGGGACCTCAATTGGGCAGCCAAATAATTCAATCAAAACTGACACGACTGCGCCGCGAGAATCTGGCGAAAACGAACGTTCCAAAAGAAACGATTGATTGTCGGTAAGGAACGCCTATAATTTGGAGAAATGCCACGTAGGGGCGCCTCAACTCACACCGAACCAAATAACTGCGGGGAAGGCGAGTATAATAAGAAAAAAATGCACTAGCCAGACAGACGTCCTCCCGCTCCAGTCAGATGCAAAAGATCACTCCAGTCAGTCAGTCAGTCAGCCTACCACACCCGACTTTCTAACAACAAATCACCCTGTCCCTCCAACCCAAGACACGCCTTCATGAACAGCTCCAACGCATTCCTCTGACGTCCAAGCGCATTCACCACGTCCGTGCCAGGCTTGACAAGTGGGGCTTTGAGCATGTAGGAGAGCAAAGAGAGCACAGTATAGAGCGGTGCAAATTCGGTCTGCTCCTTTCCAACCTCCCTGTACTCAATCCGCGTCAAAAGTTCCGCCAGGATGGAGAGGTCCAGAATGAGCGGCGAAGCCAGAAGGGAATCCTGTTCGGAATAGTGAGTCGGAGAAGGGGCGGAAGAAGAAGGCCAGGGGCGTACCTCGCATTCGTTAAAGATGTTAATGACGCTTCGACCACCCATGCAAATTTCGCTATAGTACTCGTCGATGGCGCGTTTCGAGTCTCCCACAGCAGGCATGTACCTAAAATCATCCCAGCGTTAGCAGGGGAAAAATGGAACCGTAGCGTGAGACATACTTGATGACCACCAAGTGATTTGGGTGTTCGCCTTTTGCTTCTCCTTCTGCTTTGGGACGGAAAAGGAGATGATTGGCGGCAACCATGTCATCCACGACCGAACTCTTCGAAATCTCCTTGCTCCTAAACTGTTTTTCGGCACTCAGATTGCGCCCATCATTGTTCCCCAAATGGTTATAGCTCGCAATACTGAGTGGCTTGATACCCGCGTTGACCAAAAACTCGGTGAGGACAGACTTGACTTTGGTCTGACCAGACTTGAGATCGTCACCGCCGATAAACGACTTGTGCTGCTCGGCGAGTTTGATGCACCCAGGCACAAACGTGTTCTGGGGTGCACCATTGATGAAAGGGCATCCTTCAAGGATAGACGCAACAGCAAAGAGCGTCGATGGCGATACTTCCTCGTGGCTGCACTTGATCGCCTCGAGGAGGTTCTCAGCCGTATCGTTGATGCCTTCCAGGACTTCAGAGAACCGTTCCGTGTTGGCGGTCCAAAAGACGATGACTTTGTCGAGTCCATTGGCCTCTTTGAATTGACGAATGTCCGCCCTGAGTTTCTCTAGGTGGGCTTGCTTGTCTTCTCCTGGGATGAGGTTGTCCGCGCGCTCCTCTTGGTTGGCAGCGATGAAGTCTGGGTAGTAGATACTAGGCAATGGATGGATGGGCGCCATGAGTGGTGCGAGCTGTCTCTGCAAGTCCCAGGGTAAGACTTCTGCACGCGCCATGGCCTTGTCCAATGGAGCGGAGGAAATGTCCCAGCCGCCGATGACGAGGTCGTTGGGGTGTACGGTGGGGAGGACAGAGGACAGGGGGACGTGTACGTCTGATCCGTTGATGGGGTCTACGCCGAGTCGGAGGGTCGAGGCGCGCAGAACGGAACCGATGTAGTTGGGCGTTTGGATTCCAGATTTGGTGCGCCAGGTGATGTTGTGCCTGTTGGCGAGAATCGTCGCGGTAAGAGTGGTACCGTTGTTTCCGCCAAGGCCGACCATCATCAGGCTAAAGGACACGTCAGTACTCGCGTGGACGATAAACCAGAAAGAAAAACTCACCCAGTCCTGGGAACCTTGCGTTCGGTCCTGAATTCAAACGTCTTCTTCGTCGGACGCACTTTGTAAACTCCACCCTCGTTGGTGACAGTCTGTCCATGGTAATCAAACGTGGACGTGATAAACTCTTCCGTATACTTGGTACGCTCGCTCTCCACGACAATGGGCACATCTGCTCTTGCCGCAGTGGGGTGCACGCCTCCGTTCGAGGTTGGGGTTTGCGTTCCAGAGTAACCGGGAGTAGGTGTCTGATTGGCCATAGTTTTTGCTTTTTTAGATGTTTTTCGAGTAATAAAAGGAGTTTTCGGCTCAAGTTAATACGCTATAAGCGGTGTGGCGGCGGTATGCTTTGAGCCTCTATATCGATTGTGTACGCTGCTGAGCTGGTTGCTGTACATCCAACTCTGAACAAAGATTTGAGAAAAGTATAAACGTCTAGCTCGTCGGCGTGCGAAAAGCAAGAAGTTGTTGGGGGTGGATATGGGGATGTCCAAGGAAGTTTTTTCTTCTACTGGGGACCTTTTATAGCCGTCTCATCGTTCGATATTGCTCACCAATTCCCACCACGGTCTAGCCACTCCTTGTCCCTGCTGAATCGTTATGGGGCCGTTTTCGTTAATCGATGTTGACCCTGAGCCGCGCCCCCCGACTCGTGCCTATCACTCTGATAACGAAAACTTTAAAAATCTCAGGCACTTTACCGTTTGTGGCCTTTTTCCCGCGAGGAAGGCGGCTTCTGGTTTTTCTCGGATATTCGTTTGACCAGCGCAAAGCGCTCATAAAAAAGTTTTGTTTACACTTCTAGACACGTAGATGACCTCATGTCGAGATTCGGTGGACAGGGTCGTATAGATTAATGGCGGTGGTAGACAGCAAGGCACTCAGGCAGGATACAAAGTACAATATATCGAGTGGAGTAATCATTCAGGAGACTGAGCACGTCGTGGTCGAAAGTGACATTCTAGATTCGTCGGGTATCTAGACGGAGCGTCGTGCAGTGATCAGGCCACAGAACCCGCCGGCAAGACAGGGCAACCCCACTCACCTCGCAAATTCCCCTTCGTATATAAAACTGTCCAAAGACGGGGTCGCTTTGCCCTCGGGAGGGACCAGATCGTATACACTTAGCAGGCCAGTGACAATGCCGAATCCAATTCGATCGGCAAGTTGGATACCCGGACAGATTCTGTGGCGACATTAGTATACAAGGCTGGAATGCACGAGTTTGTTCACCTTGATCCGAATCCAAATACAATGGAATAGATATCTGGGGGTGGCCCCTCGTTTGCATTGACAGGGCTCAACCATCGCTCCGGTTTGTAGGCATCTGGTTCAGCCCATAGCTTGGGATCTCGACACATGAATCTACCCAGAGTTAGGTTCTGAATCCCTAATGGGAAGTGGACGTACCCTGCATTTAGGAAAACCATCGTGTCTTTGGGGATATGCCACCCATTGTAAACGTCGTCTGCCATTGTCGCGCGGGGCACGCCAAGAGGGAGTGTCGGAATCAAGCGCATAGCCTCTTTCCAGGCCGCTTCGGTGTAAGGAAGGCTCTCGCGATCGGCCGGTATTGGCAGTCGGTGACTGGTAGGCCCAAGGAGGGCATCTAGTTCTTCGTGAATCTTGCTTTGAACGTGAGGATGCGCGAGAATTAATGAGAGAAAGATTATAACAGTAAATGATGTCTATAATATGGGGTGTCAGGAGGTGCAGCACGAGAAAACCACCACCCACAGTATCAACGCCAGCTGTGGTTCTGTTGAGAACTCATTCAAATGAGCGATTGAGTGTACTTACCGCTATGGATGACCCCAATAGTGTCTCTTACAAGCACAAACTGCTCCTCTCCTTGCGGATTATCGAAATAATTCTTTACGAGGCATGTTCCCAGTGTCCCTTGTCCCTTTAAATCGCCAGTCAGAGTCATATTTTACGCTTTAATCACCTACCCAATGTATAAGGGCTTGGGAGCACGGGAAAGTTCTTATTTTGTTTTGTAGCGCATACCCTTCTGCAGCAATCCTTTGGAATTCCATCCCAAAAAGCCACTCAGGCAGATACTTTACTAAAGTGTTTTTTTTAGATACCTTTCTAGTGCGTCGCCGACAGAAGCACTCACGCGCAGGGACGTACTCTACTAGCCAAAACTGGCCTGCCACCCAGTTTAACTGACGTGTTGTTACAGCATGCAACTCGAGCAACTGCTTTCCAACATCTTCATAGACGCCGTCACCATACGCTATTCGGATGATTGTCGAGGCGACGGCATTAGTCACAGCGGCCAGAGGATGGCCGGAGAACCCGTCTAAGTCATCGACCAGCGTTTTGAGCTGAGACACAAGGACCTTGTCATACCGAGATAGCTTTCGTGGTCCAAGAGCGTTCCGGAGTATCCGTCTTCCTTCTGTCAACGCAGAGGAGGGGTTCAAACTTGTGAGGATCCAATTCCAGCCCATTCTGTTGCACGGCCTGTCAGAAGAGCATGTTATCAGTCGATAAGAGAAGACTTACAAGTCGTCGATCATTGTGGGATGAGGACGTCCTGAATATACGTTAGAGCGTTTAGTTGTAAGCTCTTCTGCGATTGCGAGCGAGCCGACAACAAGAAGTCTCTTTCCCAATGCACTCAGATAGAACATGTCCCCTGGTGTCGAGTTAGAAAAGCCGACATGCGGATCCTTGTATCTCACCATAGATCTTTTGCCACTCGCAAAATGGGGTGTAGACATCGCCCTTGGGAAGATGCCTCACATTTCCTATCAGCCAGTCTGGTTCAGGTCCAGGAGGTCGTGAGGATCCAACGTTGTTTATCGGCTGCCATTTTTTTGCTTCATCATCGATCCCTGAAGGCGTCAATGGCGGACTGCTGACAGGAACCAGTCTTCTTTTTGACGTCTGGGTGGCAGAAAACGTCCACAACGTCAGTGTAAAGATGCTTAGGAAGACAAAGCCAGCAGTAACAACGACATGCTCGCGATCCATCCTGAAACTAGGAGAACGTTGAGACCAAAAGGCAAGGAGATTTGGCCCTGGCACATTTTTTTCTTTATCTAATCCTCGCGATTCAGTTGGGCGGCCCCAACAAATGGCTGTCGAGATGTCAGCGGAGTTTTCACCACTCGACGCCGGTGCCTTTCCTTCGATTTGATCCCGTTTAGATCAGCATGTTCCTGTTCCTCTCTGTTCTTCGGTGTCACACGAGCAATGGAAGCAATAGGCGAGATAGCCGGCCAGCCAGTACGCAGATTCTTACCTCTCAAGCCCTAGAATGCATGTCACTCTGTTGCTTCCTCAGAACCAAATTTCAGCACAATTGCATATCAACCGTGGTCTTGATTTAAAAGAGCCCATGTCTGATCAACTCGGCGTCTAATACGCAGCGGTATACACCTTTACTCCTGCCCTTCATCATCAATATTGCGACTCTCTACAAAACAGGATGATCACGTACGAGGATCTGCCATTTGATGTCATATATCATATTTGTGCCGTTGCTTATGGAATGAGCGTCAACATGGACCATGCAATGTCGCTCGTAAACCAACATACTCGTACAGCATGCATTCCAATCTTATTCAGGGAATTGATATATACCCGTGGCTATGACGAAAGGATGATACCATGGGAAGAGTTTGAGGAGGGGGTCGAACTACTACTCAAGAACAAGAGTATTCTGGGGGCAGTAAAGTAGGTCTGTCAAGTTCAAAATAACCAGTGATTTATATTCCTTTAGGAGCTTTCATTTCCGGCTATGGGTCAACTTCCCCGAGAACTACCCAATACCTGAGGCCTTCTTTAGACTCTTGTATTCTTTGCCAAACCTTTCGGATCTCGCCATTATTCCTAATCCAGAGTATCTCCCACGCTTTAAATCGGAGTTTGACGTGGTCAAAGGCAACCCGTCTCAGAGCTCATCTAATGTATTGCCGGAAATCCGACATCTTACTATACACTCACCAGACTGGCTCTTCCTCGGTGATTGCACCCCGAGTCTAACGAGCCTAGATATCGAACTAGTTGCTATGGGCTTTCACCCACATATGGGTCTGACCATTGATGTCTATCGACTCGGTAAATCGCATCCCAATCTCACAAGTCTTCACTGTGACGAAATAGCCAGGCCCCACGTGATTGAAGGTAGATTCGTTGGTATCTCCCCACCTAATTAGCACTGAGTTTTGATTCAGAAATTGCGGCCAACCTTCCACAGCTACGAAGCCTTGGCTTGTACGCCAATCCATACGGAGACCGGTACGAAGACTTTGTAAGTATACTGCTTTTGCTTAGGAGATACTGATTCGGGTTTAGCATTATCTAAACGTCTATAAGCAATTCTCGTACCTCGAGTCGCTTTCGCTTCCGGCACCAGGAGAAGTGGTCATGAGATCGGTCCCTTACGAAATGGCCCACCCGAATATTCAAAAGCAAATCCGCCAAGAGAGACGCGATGCCGTCGGACGGCTGATAAATGGAATAAACACGCAGCTCCTGGGCTACAAAGGATGTACGCTGAAAGAAGTCATTATTGGCTCTAGGATTTCATTTGCTCAATCTGTGTGGGAGAATGGAAACGATGGGAAATTGCATGAGAGCAAAATTATTCATCGCTCATGGCATACGTGGAAGATACGGGCTGTGGAGGACGTAAATCAATCTGAATAGACCTGGGAGAATTTGGCGCGCATGTTGCTCACATGGCAGCTTTTAGATTTCTGGTCCGAATTGCGAAGCGTTTGAAGCAAGCCAGAGACACGACCGTCATAATCAAAATCCCCGGGATACGAATGAGAGGCACGTCATATCTCACGAGCTACATATAAGGAAGCGAAAGATAGCCTCTACGGGTGCTTCTTAACGACATTATTCTGCCTAGCCCCACGCGCGAACTGGAGTAGGAGCTAGACAAGCGGGGCATAGCTTCTATCTTTATCCCATACATACCCATATACTACCATCGTCACTCCCAGCTCCTCTTTCTGCCTCGCCACTACCTTCTTTGCAAGTCCAGTCATGGACTTTAAATCGTGGCTTTCGTAAGGACCTCTGATTTTGAGCTCGGTAATTCCACTTCCCTCTCGTGGATATTGTCTCTCGAGGAAGTAACTCAACAATTCTCGAACGTCATTCCCATCTCTCATCGAGAGCGAGATCCGTTGTGCGTACGGGGACCACTCCAAGAATTTGATGAGCTTCTTGATTTCCCAATCAGTGTCGATTATAAGTTCTCCACGAGTCAATGGGATGTATAAACAATCCCGTGACATACGGTCCTGGTCGGTCGCATCTCTGTAGAGTCGCATGCCGCCAATCACCATTTTTGCGGCCATATCTCTACCATAACTAAGGCGGAGTTTCTCCAGGATTGGGGTGTCAAAGGTCGCCGATCCTCGCAGAGTTACTATCATGCAATCGAGATCACGAAGTGCGGGAAGCGATACGGCGCAGGAGTTTTCGACATTGATCATATTTATGACCGTCAATTTAGTAAGGTGTAGAAGCGTGACCGTTTGAAAGCTGCAATCCAGGAGGCGGTATGCCTTGACGTTGTTGGAATGTGCGATCTTCGCCCCTGCGGCCACGACCGAGGTGACATTTGGTGGCATAGCCGTGTATATATAAACCCGCACTGAGTAGTGTGATACATGGTTGACCATATTTTGACAATACCTATCAACCGCGTATGGTGAAAGGTCCTTTGCATCCATGCGAATGCTTTGGAGTTTTGACGTCGTAGTGCGATCAATGACGCCCATAACAGGATGAAGGCAGCGTGAAATAACTTCCAACGACTCTAAATTTGGAAAGGTGAGGTTTGGGTAATTTGACTCTTGATACCAAGGTGTGCGTTCTTCGTCAAAACAAAGTTCCACTGTTCTCCATCTGCGAAAGGAGTCCTTTTCGTTTAACAGCTGTAACATACGAGGGTCATGATCACCGTATCCGGTTATAGCCCAATGTACATCTAGAAGTTCATTCGCCGCGCGATCATGCTGCAAGCGTATCCGGGCGAGATACTTGTCAAACATTTCCGGTCCGCTTGAGCTAGGATATACGTAGTTAAATTCTATCTTCGTCCATAGCGAGCTAGTGGAAATAACGATTGCCCGCCTCTGTCTGCAAACAAGGCCGAGTCGGATCCGTGGCTTCAATTCTCGATCGCTGCATCTGAATATGAGTACGAGAAGCTCGAAAGGTAACCTTCTGACTGAACAGGTCGGATGGGATATACCATTTTTCGCCACAGAAGGGGAGTATGGATCGGTGACTTGTATCTGAACCGGTTCTACAGTTGATCAGTGCGTTTAACCCGCTAAGGATAGTTTAAAAAGCTCACCCATTTAATCCTTAGTTTGTAAATTTCCACAAGTTGGAACCTTAGAGCCTGGGAATGGCCTGGGATGGAGTTCTCCTAAGGACTAGTGTCCCCTTTTATTGTAAGCGATGGGGCAGTACAGTCACATACATCAATGGTGAATTCGGATCATATCTTTACATGGACCATGCACTCCGCGGACGGTGGGAACGCGAGGTCAGCGTCTATTCACGATGGTCGGGATCAACCCGAGGACTACTGAGGAGGGTGATTGGATGAATTGAACGTGGCAGCTTCGGTGCTGCGATCATGTCAAAGCTTTATTGAATATATGACGGCCTCCATTTCGACGGGTCCCCTTTTATCAAGGCATTGGCCTAGTGGACCCTCGTCAAGGAACCATTACTGTGCAATTAGACCGAGAGCCTTAAGCCGGAAGCCATATTCTTCAGTTCTGAGCAAAAGCTCCTCCTTGCTCTCTTGCGTTCAACGGGACGCTAAGCAAAGGGAGGACCTCCACGAAAGAGCACTCTTAGTGAATAAGGTTGCGCCTCAATCACTTTGCCACGCAGGTCGCAGACAGCGGAGCGATTGCGGCCTTTGCATGGGAAGGCGCAGTGTTGGTCAGTTGATACTTCTGGTCGGCGTCTATTCCCTTCTGGATATAAGCTCTTAATTTTGGTACCATTGGGATAATGTTTTCTCCACACCTATTTGGCTCGGTCAATTGGTCTATATCTCAAGCTCTGCTACCTATCTCCTCTCCAGATGGGCACTTATTCAAAGTTGCCATTCGATGTGATTTATCACATTTGCTTAGCAGTGCAAGATTCGAATCATAAATCACTTTGCAACTTGTCAGAGGTCGATCGACGAACTCGCCTCGCATGCATTCCTCTTTTGTTTGAGGGAATGGTATTTGATCCGCAATGGGGTGAACGAGCAATACCATGGGACGGTTTCCCGGAAATGATCGAGGATATTATCGGCAATAGTGTCATTCTAAATACCGTAAGGTGCGTTACATCTGGCAAATCACACAATGAAATCGTGATGTTATCATCAGGAGCTTTCATTTCCAACCGGGGGTCCGAAATGCCAAAGACTGGCCTATTCCTACCTCCTTTTTCAAACTTTTATTCGCGCTTCCAAACTTACGACACCTCGCACTTCTTCTCCAAGACGATTACCGACACCAAGTGAAGTGCGAGTTTGGGCTTACCGATGAAGAGCCAATCCCAACAACTAGGCGAAAGTCGCTGAGCACGTTAAACTCGCTAATGATAATGTCTCCAGAATGGATTTTTCTTAGCGACTGTTCTCCAAACCTGAAGACCTTGGATGTCGTGCAATCGTCTCCCTGTGACTGGGATTCACCCCAAGCTCTCGACATTGATATGGCACAATTGGGGAGACAGCATCCTGATCTGAAGGAATTTCATTGTAGTGTGACTGGTATCGACAAGAATATCAAAGGTATGTGTCAATCAAGAAGAACTCGCTTGGAAATTCACGTCCCCGGCAGAAATTGCGACCAGCCTACCATCCATACAGATTCTGGGTCTTTATGGATCTGGATACTCTGAACCGAATGGCATACTGGCGAGTCGCTTAGGATTTATGGCAGATAAAGCTACTTACTGTCAAAAAAGGACCACATGTACGCCTACAAGGACCTCAAACACCTAAAGTCCTTGTATATTCCCGGAATTAAGGAACTTGGTCTAGGTTTCCATGGCGCAGGTTGTGGATTCGCATACTTCAACGTTCCAGGTCTAAGACAGAAGGTAGAAAAACATAGAGAAGAGACGGAGGAGAGAGTAGCGAGCAAAGTAGATACTCTCTTTATGATGGGGAACGAATCGTCGTTATGTGAACTAATCCTTGGTCCACGGCACTGGGGGCCGCAGATCTTGTGGGAGAAAGGAGATGATGGAAAGTTGTATCGCAGTAAGGCAATACAGCGTTCACGTCGAACATCCAAGGTAGTGACAATATCCAAGCCACTAAAGGTTTTGTGGTAGGAAGGTAGTCAACCGACAGGAGCGGCAAAATTATGCTTTTAGAGCTTGATTTGTAGTCTAAATCCGGGTTGTTTTCATTTTTTGGTCCCGGCGAATACGAACTGCTAGGGATGCCTATGAAATTACCGAAGATGCGTTACAGCGAGTAGATCGCATTGAAATCGTGAATCATAAGAGAAGTAATTGAACATATGGGAATTATGAATGCTTTTTTTCTTTTGCAAAAGCCTTCTCGCACTCCGAACACAGCTCAGCAACCTTACCAGCCCTGGTTCCCCGCCTCAAGATCTACACCATTGCGGAGTGCAACCCATTTTCATTCTTCTTCTTCTTCTTCTTCTTGGACATATTCTAGGTTCTTTTCCAGATCTTATATTCCGAAGTTATCTCCTAAATGAGTCTACGTGAATTCGCTTTCAGTCATTTTTCTCCCTGGAATTCAGCATAGCTTCTAATCCTCTATAACCATCGAATATTCAGTTAAGAGGTCGGGAGAGCATCTACCCTACACAATCGAGGCGAGTCGGCTCTTTACCAACTAAGATGAAACACATATATTGAAAGACAGCCAGATATACTACAATACACTTTTTGTGCTGTCGGCATAAGCTTAAAGAAGTCATAATCGTTTATTTATGATAGACACCTCTCCCAATGGACGACTCTTTGCGGTATCTACAGCAGAGTTCTCAACCGAGGAAGAGTCCGGCAATTGGAATTTATCATAGGGCCTGGATTCTGAGTTTCAAGTAGCGGAGCGGTTGAGGGAAATGACACAAAAGTTGGATTAAACCCAGGCGTAAGAATTCCGGGGGTTTAGGAACAGGACGCTTTCGGAATATATCGCAGGGAATCATTTTGGCGGGCTTTGTGTCACGCCCCTTCAATTGGCGCCTAACTTCCTCTGGCCTATATAAGCCCGTCTCTTTTGTGACGCCACCCAATCTCCCCCTGCTTCTCCAACCACCTGACACCTGGACTTGGATCTAAGATGGTTACATACCCGGCATTACCGTTTGATGTAATCCATCATATCTGCTCGACCGTGTACCATATGAATCACAAGGCCTTCTGTAGTCTATCTCTGGTTGACCAACGCATTCGGACCGCATGTATTCCCTTCTTGTTTGAAGAAATTATATTTGACCGCCAATGGGGCGAAGATGGAATACCATGGGACGGTGTCCCTGATGCCATTGAAGACATCCTCAAACAGCGTGCCATCCTCAATGCTGTGAGGTATGCTGCATTCAATACTATACTCAACTGTCTTATACTTGTCATAGGAGCTTGCATTTTCAGCCGTGGGTTCATAAATTTGAAGAATCGCCAATCCCCACCGCATTCTTCAAGCTACTATTCTCGCTCCCAAACCTCAGACACCTCGCTATTCTTCTCCAGTCCCCCTATCAAGACCAATTCAGGCGTGAATTGGGCCTCATTGATGAAGATACCATCCAGTCAGGAAAGAAATTGTTGCCAACAGTACAATCAGTACGAATTGCATCCGCAGCATGGATGTTTATCAGTGATTGTTCGCCAAATCTGGTGGCATTAGATGTAACCAATGCTTCCACTACCAACTGGCCGCCGCATCAAGATCCCGACTTAGACATCGCGAAGCTGGGAAAAATCCATCCCGAACTCGAGGAGTTATATTGCGATTTGCCTGGAACCGAACCTAACGTCAGAGGTTCGTGTCGATATATGAATAATGCTTTGATACTCATGGAAAGAATATATAGAAATTGCGGATCATCTACCCAGAATACAAGGGTTGGGTCTTTGGGGGCGTGGATATCGCGAGCCGAACGGCATTCTAGTGAGCTCATATAAGCCATATATCTATAATCCTGGCTTAAAACTATACTCAGGATCATTTACATGCCTTTACTCGGCTCAAAAATCTGAAATCATTGTCTGTTCCAGGTGCCTCTGGGCTTGGTATGGGTTTCTATCCGCCCAGATGTGGAAACGCCTATCGTCAGGACCCAGGACTAAGAGATAAAGCGGCGAAACAGGGTAGGGACACGATGGAGAAGTTCATGAGAGGAATAGAGACTCGAATTATCTCGGAGAAAGGTTCAACGTTACGCGAAGTCGTTGTTGGCTCGATAAGCTGGGGTGGACAAGAAATCTGGGAGAAAGGAGAAGATGGAAAGTTACGTCGAAACAAGGCCATAGAGCGCTCTGGTAGGACGCGAAAGGTGATAAAAGTGACGAAGCTGGATGGCTGAGCAAAACAATCTTACAAACTATATACGGTGCATTTGTAGAGCTACTTCCGATTGCAAAAGGGCTTTCTTTTAAATGTTTTCTTAAAAGTACTTACGATTGAGCCAGTGTAATTCCACTGACGTAGCGAGCTATGCTATTCCGACCCTAGGATTCCAGCCAAACAATTCGGGTGCTTTACATTTGAACTTTCGGCGCCAAAGCAAAGCCGATGTACTTTACTGCTAATACTTATGCTAAAACCCTCACCTATATCACGTAAATTGAGTAAGAAACGCAGCTTCCGCACGTGCAACGCGGTCAGGAGATAGAATAAAAGTGGTAACATGTAAATAGGTGCACGTATAGTCTCTAAATAGGCGAGAATAAAGCTTTCTGGGTCAAAGCATAATGCCCTGATTCCACCGTCAGGCAGCCTGGTGTTGATATAGCAAAAGCACGATTAATCCTGGGCACCAAGAAGCGTCCCGGAGTTCTCGGAGGAGGAAGTTGTCCAATATTTAGTATGAAGTCTTCCAGCGAAGCGCTGTTTCACGTCTCTTTTTGTCGGCGCCTATTTTTCCTGTATATAAAGGCTCCTTTTGCAAAGCCATTCGAGTCCTTGACCTTTGTCTCTGACCACCTGACACCTAACTTGGATTCCATTAGTCCTTAGTACCCCTCTGTCTAAGATGATCACATACTCGACGTTGCCATTTGATGTGGTCCACCATATTTGCTCGAGTGTATACCGTTTGGATCACAAGACTCTCTGCAATCTATCAGTGGCTAATAAACAAACTCGAGTCGCATGCATTCCATTTCTATTTGAGGGGATTATATTTGATAAACAATGGGGTGAAGGAGACATACCATGGGATGGCGTCTCTGATTCCATTGAGGTTCTCCTCAAACAGAGCGAAATCCTCAATGCTGTGCGGTACGTAGTGGTTAACGACACGTCCAATTGCCTTATACGCACAACAGGAGCTTTCACCTCCAGCCATGGGTTCGAAACCCTGAAGGATCACCAATTCCCTCCGCGTTCTTCAAACTTCTCTTCTCGCTTCCAAACCTTGAGCATGTTGCTATCCTCCTCCAAGCTCATTTTCACGACCAGGTCAAGTCCGAGTTTGGCTTCAATATTGAAGAATTGACCCAATCACAACCCAAATTGCTACCAACGGTGCATTCATTGCGCATTCCATCTCCCGCGTGGATGTTCATTAGTGACTGCTCACCGAATCTAACGACGTTGGACATTACGCATGCTTCCACCACTAACTGGCCTTCGCATGAAACTCCCGAGCTAAATATTGTGCAACTGGGAAAAACCCACCCCAAACTTGAGGAGTTGCATTGCGCGTTGACTGGTGTCGCAGATACTATCAAAGGTTCGTGTCGATAAATGAAACACTACCCCGAGACTCATAAGAAGGATAGAAATTGCACATAATATACCCCGAATACAGTGTCTGGGCCTCGGGGGTTATGGGTACCGTGAGCCGAATGGCATAATGGTGAGGCTTTATATATATAAAATCCGAATTAAATTTGCTTACGGTGTATTCAGGACCATATACACGCCTACAGTCATTTCAAACACCTAGAATCGTTGTCAATTCCAGGACCAGCCGAGCTTGGTATGGGTTTCTACCCTCCAAGATGCGGAAACGCCTATTTCAGTAACCCGGGATTAAGAGAAAAAGTGGCGAAGCAGAGCAGGGACACGGTGGAGAGGGTCATGAGAGGATTCGAGGCTGAGATTATCTCAGGGTGTGGCTTGCCATTGCGCGAAGTCATGGTTGGTACGAAAAGCTGGGGCTCGCAGACGATGTGGGAGAAAGGAGACGACGGAAAGTTGCATCGAAGCAAGATCGTGGAACGTTCTCGTAGGACGACCAAAGTGGTAAAATTGACAGAGGTCGATGATGCTTGAGCATGTACGGCATGCGAGGACTAGGCAATTGATAGGGCTAATCAGGATCGCAAATATTTAATCATTTTCGGTTTTATAATGTGTGATTTGAGTGTACAATGTAACAAAAGCGAGATTATAAAGGATGCAGCCGAATCAGCCAACCCCAGCCAGGCAATCCTGTGCTGCGCATCGAGGGCCTCGGTGCAGACATGAGGCTAAATTAACGTGTTGTCAACGACCCTGTTTACAGGAGCCAATAAGACGTGATGACAGGCTCCATGGTGGAATACGAAATTGGGCCAGGGCAATTTCCGGACAGCCGGTGCTCACTGTTACCCTAAAGTGGGTGGGAAAAGAAGGAAGATGCTTAAATTATCTGATCGTCAGGGTGGACACGCGTCGCGCAACCAAACGATCTAATGTGGACGTAATTCAATCAGCGTGGCTTGGCCCTAAACCAATGGTAAGCGCTCGGACTGGGTATAAAGGGAGCTTTAAGGTGGCTTTCTTGTCTTACACCTCTCCCCCTTCGTGCTCTGCAAACAATCAATCCGTTCCCCTTTGTCAAACTTGCCCTCTGCAACCTTTCTCCCACATTCGCCATGGCTTTCACGTTCAATCACGCATTTACTTCCGTAAGGAAGGCTTTGCTCGCGACTCCTGATAGGAAGAAAGGCACGGACGCATTCGAAGCCGGTGAAGACTCGTGAGTGATATCAACAAAGAGGATATCGTACTTGTTAACTAACCCCCTTTGAAAGTACGTACGAAGATGCCATCCACATCTGCCGTGGGTGGCCGTGCACCTTACCCGGGCTCCATTGGTCGTCGCCCATCAAGAAGCAAGGTGGGACACCGACCAAGCGTCGACGCATGTGAGTGCATCTGGCTTAGGATTGCACTGGAAGCTAATCTTGTTTATGTTCGTAGCGAGGTCCCTCTTCCACCCGATAGCGTAGAGGCGCGAGCCGAATATCGAACACTTTCAATTATCGTCCCCGACATCGAGGACTATGAGACTCTCCGGGGTCGTGGACCCAGTCGAGACCCAGTACGTGCAACAAAGTCGTGATATGGGAAGATGCTGATAGTGTAGTCGATTCAGCTCGAGACATCGCTCTTGGGGGAGTCCTATCCCGGTCGGACCCCGCTGGGGCGGTCACTAACAGACGCCTCGGAGAGCCCCAGATCGATGCTGGAGCCTCCTTCAGAGACCCAGAGGACAGACTCTGAGGGTACGAGATCTGAAAGTGGGGAGTTCGGGGACGACAAAGGCAGCAAGGAGACGACTGAGGGCCCCAAGAGTACCCCAGAGGGAGAACACTCCAGTCACCCTCCTTCAACAGCCACGCCCGAAAACGATGCAGAGAGCGAGGACGACAACACGGGTAAGTGCGCTCTGTCCATGCCCAAATAAGCTGACCGCCGCCCAGGTGATCTGGCCTTCCCGGCCGATCGCGACACCCTCGTACGCTATCTAAGCGAAGGGTTGTCCGTCAAGAATCTCTTTCCGAGTGAGGGCAGCCGGAGGATCACCTGCAAGGCAGAGCTCAAGCTGATCGATGGGCGATGGCACAACGTTGGACCGTGTGGGAGTAAGCCGCTGACAGACGAAGAAGGTTACCAACGGCATGTCAAGAGCGTCCATTTGGGTTCGGCCACGCGGGGCTCGTTACAGGCGATCGTGAATGGTACGCTGGGGATTTCCTTCGTTCTTTCGTTTTCTTCTACGGCATTGCTGACAGGTGTTCTAGAGTGGAACTACGATGATGTGATTCCGAACCGACCCGATATGCGGCTGAGGGTGAGAGAATGGGATCGGAACCGGGATCCGTTCCCTCCTGGGCCGAGCAGCGGGTCACGCAAACGAAAGCGTGAAGAATAGTTTGCTGCGGGGCCCCAATATGTCTAGATTTTGACGTCGTTTTGCATGATGGACGGGTTTTGTATTGGATTTGATAGATGCGTTAGAGTGTATTCTTTTTGTAGATCGTACCCTTTTTCTGGCCTCCATCTTCGAGTGCGGCGTGAGAATACGATAAGGAGAGTAGAGCTTTTTCGAGCGTCGTTATCGCTCCACGAAGGGACTGGCCAAGTTCGCCACATCTGAGAAGGGATCCCAACCTCGTTTGATTCGCGAAAACGGCTTCTTTTTTCTGATTTGAACGTGTGTCACAGGTCGCCTACGCAAGTCGAATTAGTATCGGTGGAGATTATGTGCATGCATGTGGTTGGGGAACAAGGTTTACGCTTGGACGATTGCCACACGATATTGGCCGTGTATCCAGATTAATGTAACCAACGAGAAACGTGTCGGTTGAAGTGGTCACTAGGACGAAGTAGGCGGTTGATCGGCGGCAAGGATAGAATGGGGCCGGTATGGTCGCATTAAAGTTTAGTGATCTGCAATCAATAATAATGATCACCTGAGAATGCTTTCCTAGATTTTACCGAGAGGAACCATATGGACCACACGGGTGCAGGTGGCTCTAAGCGAAGTTCCCTAAATGTTCGTCGGCCTATCACAGTTGAACTCCACCCCTGCATGTTCAACTGCACTGGTGTGAGAAATGCGGATCAATGAGAATCAATGGTGATGAATCGTTCGAGGCGACTAAAGGCTAAGCGGCATCTAGTGAGGATGTTTGATTCGTAGTAGCCAATAGGCAGACGGCGCTAGCCGCTTTTCGAGGCCTCGCTGGTAACGGACAGGTCAGTGGGACCCCTGGGCGTCTTTCCGGCTCGAGGCGTCGATGTCGCTGTTTCTATCCATGGCCATGGATCCTAATCTCCACGTTTCATGTCCATCAATTTTATTTTTCCTATATTCATTCTTGTACTCCTACCAAAGGCCTAGCTTTGCCCCAAGTCTCTCTGGCCGCTAGTGATTGCACCCGCGCAGATCACACATCACTACGTCTATCTCAACCTTACCCGTAGACGTCGTCGTCGGTATCACCCTTGTTCTCTTCCCCCTTAGCCCCACTTTTGTTCTCGCCGGCTGCTGGGCTGCACGTCGTTCCAAGGGCGTCATTGGGACGCCCTCCCCATCCTTTTCTTCTAATTAGTCTACGTCTCCGTTAGACGAAACTTCATTATGCTTTCTATTTGTTCTCTCCTTTTCCTCTTCTTCGTCGTCCCAAGCAGCACCCTGGCTATTATCCAAAACGTCAGCATCACTCCGGCAGACGCAAACCTTCAGTTCATCCCACAAAACGCATGGACTGTCTCCACAGACTCGCGCGCGACAGGCGGGTCCTTTGCGCATGCGAGTGCCGAGAACGCCACCGTCGTGTTCACCCTCACGAGTACGTTCCTAGTTGTCCAATATTTGCTCCCGCTAATCGGTCTAAACGTTCCTACTAGGTCCTGCCACCGCAGTATTCTGGCACGGCTTCATGCCCCAGACGGCGGCCAGGTACTCAATATGCATCGATTGCGCCAATGTCGAGGCCTTGGGAAGCATCGTCACCATCGAGGCTCAAAGCGCATCTCGAGTGGGTCAACCAATCATCCGTTTTGCGAGCAAAGCACTCGAAAATACGACACATTCGATTGCCGTCCGCAACCTGCGCAACCCCATCGAAGGTGTCGTCGGCGAACTCTCCCTGGATTCCTTTTCATTTACGACGGACGTGCAAGGTATGATTCGCATTATTTAGACTTAGCCTACTTTAATTAACCCGGTTCCCCGATTTTTTTTCTTATTAGTCCCGGCATCTAATTCAACGCCCGCCACTGGCAACAGTAGAACCCCGTCCGCGGGTGAAATAGCGGGCATAGTATTTGCTTCTGTCATCGCAGCGGGCATCCTCCTCGGCCTTGCCAAATGCTTTGCCACCCGCCGTCGTCAACACGGTAGCCCCACGACCGGAAAGCGTCCCAAAATATGGAGAAAACCGGTTGTAATCTCCAGTTTTGGGTGGAAGCGCCATCGGCGCACTACCAGCTCCGAGTCGTCCCCGATCATCGAGGCCGTATGGAAAGCCAAGCCGCTCACAGGTACGTCCCTAGGCTGGGTCCTCGTTCATTTTCTAATCTCAATTTCAGCTCCAGAACTTCCTATCCATAATCTTCAACCAGCCCGAACCAATGACACCATAGTCCGCTCCAACAATGGCGCACTCAAGCCCGCCGTCCCCGCCATCACGATCACATCACCCAGCACCAACTCTACCATCGGCTCGCTCTACTCTAGCACCCATCAAGACCTCCCACCTACTTCCCCATTCAAACTCAGCATCTACCAGACCGAGCGAGGGGTGAGGCAGAGTGACCCATACGCGAGCTATGCAACCGCCTACGCCGCATTTGCCGGGATCGCACAGCCAGACGACGATGCTCTCAGTCCATCGCCATCGGCAGGGGCAACAATAGAGGAGATGCAGCGCAGACGGCGGCAACAGCAGCAACAGCAACAGCAACAACAGCAAGCTGCCCTCCGAGATTCTGCAACTCTTCCATCGAGTCAAACACAAGAGAGAATTCTGGCAATGGTCAGCCACCGTCAACGGGATTCTGTGGCGACAACGTCGTCGTTGCCACCCCCTCCTCCACCCCCTTCTGTGGCTCCCCGTAACATCGGACCGCCACCTTCGGCATTCAAAGGCCAGGGGATCAGGGATGGCAAGAAAGGAAAGAGGACGCTCTCCGATAAGATTAAGCGGGGGACCTTGCCTTTGCCTCCTCAAGTAGAAGGGGCGGAAGGAGAAGAGGATGAAGAGGAAGAGGAAGAGGAAGAGGAAAGAGGCGTCTTGCATGTCAGTGCAAATCTCACTGTGACCGATCCCGATGCCACGGATAAGGACGCCGGCACCAAGGAGTACGTAGTCGAAGGTGACCTAGTGGTTTCTGCTCGCCCGCAGGAACCCAAGGTACAAGACGACCGGAGGCCGTCCATGATACCGACATTTTCCTCCGGTTCTTCGGACAAGTCTGCTCCCACACCTCCGTCTGGCTCTCCTCCCAAGCCCAGCTTGGAAACTGCGGACGTAAACACTCTGTCCACGGATGCAGCCTCTGGCAAGCAACGGCAGCAGACGGGGAAAACCACAGTGGACCCAGCATACTGGTCGAGCTATGGTGACTTTTCCATCTTCGAGACCCTCGAAGGTATGGACCAACATGCCGACTCGTCCTCGGACGGAATTCACTCCAACCAGGAAGAGGAAGAGGAGAAAGAAGGTAGAGAGGAGGTTCGGCGGCAGTCCCTTCAATCACGACCATCCACGTCGAAAGCCACACGCGGGACTCGATCCTCGCATTCAGGCGCTGTCTCTTCACAGTCACATGCCCAGCCATTCGAGACCAGAATCTCCCTCTTGACGGCTGACACGAATCATCCACACACGAATCGGTCAAGTCTCTTCTCCCTCGCCCCATCCTTTTCCGAGTTCCCAATGCCCCCCTTCAAGCGTGCAAGCAGTACCACACCTCATAGTGCCGGTACACTAGCAAGCTCGAGTGATGCTACCACGGCCTTCACTGACCTTCTTGCATCTACACCTTCTCCCTCCTACCCTGGTTCTGGCGCACGTAACCACATCGTCAAGGACAAGACACCGCCTTCCGCATTTGTCATCGGAGCTCAAGGGCGTCCAAAGCGCTCTAAAGCGCCGAGTTTACGCCCTTTACGAGACGGCCCTTCGGCAATCATTAAATCCGCCCAAACTGGGTCGGGTTTGGGCATGCTCCCCCCTGTGCACGGACAGAACCGCCCACCAGTCCGACGTAGTTCGAGTCGGTCGTCGAAGAGCTCTTCTCGACGAAGAAGTCGTGGCTCTGGTCCCCTTCTGCTACCTACAGGAGCGATTCCACCGCTGCCTAGGCCAAAGTCGTCACAAGGACGGTTAGAGGACGACGGGGACAGTCAAAACATTCTAATGTCATCAGAGAACACTAGTGGCTCGGATATACCGCTATACATGCGCATGCTCCCCGAAACGCCTAGGACAGAGGAATCGTCTAGTGGCGCCGGTCGGCGAGCCTCGGCAAACCCGTCACGCCTCACCATGGGTAGTACTTTGACAACTACAGACGAAGAGTATGCTGGGGACGTTCAGCTCTTCGTGGCTAGCCGTCATTCGATCATGCCAGAGCTTCCTCGGGCTCTAGCTCCTTCCACTGCAGTAAACTCCATGCTGTCCCTCAAGTCTAGTCTCGCGGAATCTAGTCAATCCAGTGATGGCAAATGGGAAATGGTGATGCCGAATGACAAGCAGGCTGTGCCAAGACCCCCGGTTCCAGAACCAATGCCGACAGGCATGTCGATTTCGACCGACCGGAGCTTGTACAGGGCGGTGAATGTGCCCATTTCTGCGCGAACTGATGCGTTCGACGCCGGTATCTCGGAGATGTCACATGGTGTAGCAGGTCGAAACGAGCCTAGCGATGCCTTGGGTACTGGCACAGGTATGCCCTGGTCACCAAACTTTGACTGGCCCGCCTCTCCCTCATTCAATATCACGACTTCTGATGCGTCAGGTGGTTTGGCCTCTGCTTCAAACCAACCGCCACGATCGTTTTTGTCAGATTCGCCAGACCAGCAAGACGAGCCAAATGTTACATCTGAATCCACAGAAAATGGTTATGATATTAGTCAATACTATTCAGACTCACGCCCTACTCCATCCCAAGGCCCCATGACCTCTGTCGACAGTATTGCGTGGAGAGATTTTGTCGAAACTAGTAGCACACGACGTTCTACCTCGCGTGTGCGTGATTCGACATACTCTACTACATCTACATTCTTTGGAGGCCCTCGTTCAGCTGTCCACTCCCCTACAACGATTCCACCCGTTCCACCCATTTTCCCGCCTGCTCTCGCGGCACAGCGTGATTCCAGAATGTCTATGATCACATCACGAACAGGTTGGAACGTGCGCTCTTCTGCATCCTCCTTACAGTCTCCTATTGAGAGGCCACGTCCCCAACGACAACGCCAGACTGGTCAGACCGCCGTTGGCAACGTCAGTACCGTATTTGCTGCCCCGCAAAATGCGGTAACGAGGCCAAAGTTGACGATTCAGCGCGTGGACTCTTCGTATGCGGCGTCACTTGGAACTCCATCATCGTCCCGCTATTATTCGCCATATACCGCGCATCCATCCCCTCCCTCCTCTGCAGAACTTCTCATTAGCAAACGGTAGAGCACTCTACACTCTTGGACTCTTATATGTCGCTTGCTACATGCATTATTCATTTTTTTTTCTTGGTTTATTTTTGCGATCACGCTTCATTTTTCTTGTAGATACCTCTTGTTCCTCTTTCATTCCAAACCAAATGTCGTAATACATCAAAGTGACCCTCACAGCTTTGCGCGGATAGTCCCTTGAGTTTCCTTTGCATAATTCTCTACCAATTGTCGGCGAAGAACTTTGCCAGTGGCAATCTTTGGAATCTAAAGTACCGTGTTGGTGATCCCAATAAAACAGTACCAAAACAAGAGAAACCCACCTCGGAAACAAACCCAATTCCTCCAGTAAGTTGCTTGTACCGACTCAACCTCGACTTGAGCCAGTCGTTTAACTCTTGCGCGACACGTTTCTCCCCCAGACTTCTCCCTTTTTCTGTCAAGACGACCCATGCGCGAGGTCCCAAACGGGAGAGCTCGTCATTGTTCGCTCCAGTTTGGTCAAGCGAGATTTGCACGCCAGCCACCGCCACGTCCTCTATGAGGCCTCCAGGATGATTAAGGAGCGTGCTTTCAATCTCGGCTGGGGAAACTTGCATTCCAGAAATCTTCATAATATCCTGGGTGGTACATTACGGTGTTCAGTGACAAAATATTGGGAATTTTGAGGCAGAGTACATACCTTTGCTCGATCCTGGAAATAGAAATACCCCTCCCGATCAATTTTGAAATTGTCGCCGGTCCTGACCCATCCATCGACAAAGGTTTCTTTGGTAGCCTTCGGATTGCCATAGTATCCCAGGGCAACGTTGGGGCCTTTAAGCCAAAGCTCGCCCGTCTCTCCATATTCGGCTTCGCTCCCGTCTTCGCGCACGGTTCGCGCCTCCATTCCTGGAATCAATGCCCCCGTCGCGTCTGGGTTGTACTTCCACCGGCCAAGTTGTCCTTCAACTGTCATATTGATGGCACTAATCGTCTGTGAAACACTTAAAATAGATTAAGAATCATCTTGTAATGGCTCACCACTTCGGATAATCCGTAGCCGTGGACCACCTTGACTGCGCCGCCAAGTTGCTGGCTTACTTTTTGAGCAAGCACTGGGGGAAGGTACGCAGCTCCGGATGCTATTGAAATTACGGAGCTCATGTCGGTCTTGGTCAGATCGGGAGAGTTCGAGAGTTGCTGAATGATAGGAGGTACGCTCGGAAGAGTTGTTACTCTGTACCTACGAGAGAGATTAGAGGAATCTTTCAGCCTTTGACTTCACATACTTTGGTATGAGGTACAATGCCAAATTGGTATTCCATCGCGGGATAAGCACTACTGTCGACGGAACTACAAAAGGTCTTGGGTGGCTTTAAGTATGTATATTGGAAAGAAGACTGATTGCGTACCTGAGGCAGTACGAATGTAACCCGAAAGTATGGTACATTGGGAGGTATCCTAGCGCCGTGTTCAATTGGCCATTTGGGGGTGCTACTGGTGGCTATAACTTTCCATTAGATAGATTGTGACTCGAGTGAGTGGTACGTACACTAGGCGAGGCTAAAATGCTCTGTAGCCAAACAAGGCTTTGGAGGGTACAGTCGATGACATTGTTATGTGAGATTGCCACAGCTGCCACCGTCAGACTTTATCCATAGCCCAAATTTACAACGAACCTTTGGGTAAGCCGGTGGTACCGCTGGAGAATAGGAGAAACGCCAGTTGATTTCTAGTGACCGGCTTTGTCGCAATCATGGACATGTTGGCACTCTTCGCTTTGCTGATATAGTTTTCGAGACTATAGAATCCGTGTTTCCTAGCACCTTCGAGGATATGGATTCCTGAAGTTGGTATCCCCACCTCTTTGGCACTACCCAATGCCGTCTCCAGCAGGTCGGAGTGAGCGAAGATATGGGTTGCCTTTGAGATACGGAGGAAATGGGCGAGTTCGTACTGCGTGGCGTATGCCGAACACAGTGCAAAGGGTACAGCCAGGGAGCATAATGCAAGCACCAGAGTAGCGTATTCCTAGACAAGAGTTGTATTCGAACCGTGGCTCAACGAGGATTCAAATTCCCTTACCATGCAATTCTCACTGAATATCGCAACCATGCACTGAGAATCGAGCCCCACGCCTCCGTTCTCCACCTTGGAACCCAAGATGGTCCTGGCTAAGCCAACTCGCTCCTTGAACTCATTTCTTGTACGTCTTTGTCCCGATAGTCCGTCAATGTATAACAGATGATCTGGTACGTCTCTAGAATCGAGTAGAAATGTGGAAATGTTGGTTGGAGGGAGTGTTGGAGGGTCTGGGAGAAACGACTTGACGTGTACCATGGTGGGTGAGTCCAAGGAGCCACTACAGACTCCGAACGAAACCGGTTATGGGGTTGACCGGTGGGGTGGACGAGAACTTCGAAGGGCACGCCCGAACCAGCAGGGAAGCCGATTGGTGGATGCTGATATAGAAAAAGGTGAATTTTGAATATTAAACACCCACGGGATTCGATTTGAATACATTGCGGGTGCGGAAGAAGGTTGACGCCCTGGCTCGGATGCTTTTTATACTTTGGCCGTAATCGTCGCTGGCAAACATTTCCAAAAATACTCGGCCAGATCCATGTATACTTCGATAGTAAAGGTTCGTTTAACATGCATAGAACACTATTAAACCTCAATATTCTCTCTATTATTACGCATAGAGAAAGTCGGAGAGAGTGAGGTCATACGAAGTCGTGCCTGTCGAGATCTGGAAACATATAATCACACTCACCATTGATGATTCATTGCTGCTCTCAACATCTCCGTTCGATTATGACTGGCCGTCACTTACAGTCAGGGCGGACTGGGCCTGCCCAATGTACACATTTGACAACAGTGGTGTGCTATATTGGGGAATATACGACCAACCAGCAATGAAGCAGTTTCGACAGATCAGGGCAACACTTAGGAGTGTCTGTCGTGGCTGGAAGGAGCTCGTCGATTCCCCGTATATAGAGCATAGATGTATGCGTTTTTGCATCCCCACTCATCCGGATGAAGATCAAGATTCGCGTCGAGTCGTGCTCGCTAGGCGTATCGAGGTCATTTCTCCTCCCGAGATGATCGATCTCCCAGAATGCGTCCTCGGGCGGGTAATCAAGCATGGTGAGAAACTTAATGCCGAGATTCTTCTCGACATCGGAGGCTCGTTATTTTCACAGATACTTCCAGCCTGCAAGGCATCGCTTCCGTCCTTGAAGACCCTAATGGTCGACTTTCAAAATAGCACCTATTTCCCTTCCCCTTCACACCCATTGGAAACCACCCTCCCCAATCTACATTTCTTAACAGCACTAATTCTACGGCTAAGAAGTGGGCAAACTCTTGATAATGAAACGCTCTGCCAATTCGTAAATTTGACCACACTCAGCATCAGTCGGCCAACCGAACTTCCGCATCTTGACTTCTCAAAATGGCGATTTACTCTCTTACAGCATTTAGAACTCGAACATCTCTGCGAACCAGGTGGATTCACACTCTTCTTTCAGCACATTCGCCCCTTTTCGCGTCACCTCCGCTACCTACGACTCGTCCCATGCAGAGTTTACTACGTTAACCGCATTGATATATACAATATCTGGGATTGCTACGAATTAGAGCGCCTAGAAATGCCCTTGAACCTACTATTTATGTGGGAGGGAGAGCCACAGAAGCTTTCTCGGCTAAAGCATGTCGTGCATACGGCTATAGGACCATTATCTTTGATAGGGCGCATCCAGTGCAAAGATGACTTTATGCAGTTTTATGGCTGCCTCCTCCGGTTTTGTTTACAGTTGCGCTCTCTCAGGATTGTGACCGACTCGCACGACTGGCCTCTCATTTTTCAGCATGCCGACGAACCGTTACCATCTGGGGATGTGACAAACCCAAAGTTTCACGAGCAACAAATCTACAACTCGATGGCGGCTGTGACGATGGTTATCGCTCGCAAAATCCATGGAATTGGTCTGAGGTACGAAGATAAGAAGCGTAGAACAATGATGGAGACAAAAGCCCAACTGAGGGCCGGATGAACTGGCTAGTTGGGTAAGTGATTGCGAAGCCAGCCCGCCTTTACCATCGCTTATCCAGCTTTTCAAGCAGAATCCATCGTTCTATTCGTGAATTTCCATCAGCAACTCTCGCGTTTATCAAAATAACTTATTCCCGTTTCGAATTCTTTGCGATATTATATATGTAGTGGACAGCTATAAGCAAAAGTAGATTATATCAGTGCACTTGTACACGCATTTCGGCTGCCAAGCCTGGGACAGTGAAGTGGTGCCGTTTACTTCATGTGGCGCTTTTGAAACTTGGACCCGAACCATGCCGCCGACTGGTGGAAAGCATCCGATAACTTTGGAGTTGAACTTGGGTGGCGTGAGACAGGGAATCAGCCGTAATAGCTCAACTAGCATTTAGGGTGTGAGGAACGGGGCAGTATCTCCACATTTGCCCTCACCGCCATTCGGAACGTGTTTCGATTCCTGGATGGGGTCCGTAGCAGTGCAGACACCTCATGATCGAAAATAGTCAGGTGATACCACTGCATACGATCAGGCATAGGCCTCAATTGCATTCAAGGCTCGGAGCGAAGAACGGCAAGATTAGCCATGGATGATCTCAATGGCAGAGGTCCAAGCCGCAAGGATAATCTCTCACGATTTCACAAGCCAAATTTTGTCTTTCGGTGGGCCGGGACCCTTGCGTCCGTACCAACCTGCCAACCAACATACTCGGTGTACACCACCGGAGTCATGGAGGTATGGCAATATGCATGTGGAAGCATGATATAGGCACGTTCCCGCACCAACTTTCAATCACGAAACGATCGTGGATGCTGATTGGCAGATCCCTGCCGATTAAAACCTGTGCAAACCGCCGGCGCCGCACCTGGAATAAGGATGCCCAGCAAAAGGCATGTTTTATGCGTGTTTAAACCTCTATGATGGTCTAGCCCATAAAATCAGCTGTTGGCGTCTCTCGTCACGATCGGAAATCAAGCGGAACGTCTCTTGTCACTACAACCAGGAAAGGTCATGTCGCAACAATTCCACAATCAACAGCCGACACGGACCCCGAGCCCCATGTTTGCCCAGCACATTACGGCGGAACCAGAGGAAAATTGCGGGTCATCTGTATCCTCGCTACCGTTCCCCAGTAGCAGCTCTGAGGGAAATAGCTCTCCACATCATATCCATTACCCACATCCTCACCCTCTCCCTCTCCCTCATCGTCATAACTCGACGCTGCATAGTAGCTCCGGTACCGAAGTAGACTATGCTGAAAGAGGAGAGAAGGCCCTTCTACTTCATGCTCAGGAATGTATGTATCGTCATTTTGATAAAGGGCGTTCCGTTTGACTGACCCGTTACCGTAACAGATAAGCTCCCTTTAACTGTGAAAGCCATTGTCGACTCTTACATTCAAATCGCAAATACGATGGCTCTGATTGTATGCGTCCTCTCTGTTTTCTAGGCCTCCACTAACTGTCGCAATAGACTGCTCTTCTTGCCGCTGTTCAGATTTCAATGGCTCAGGTCGTCTTCACCAACAACACCACAGATGGTACTCCGTTGCCTCCTGCATGGTTGACCCTCCATTGGTTGGTCTACGCCGGCATTTACCTCAACTCAGGCGCGACAGCGTCCGCATTGGCATTCATCAACTATGCCGGCTACCTCACATCGTCGGCACGAGTTCTTCTCCTTACGGACCCCAACTCTTGGCCCACTCGCTGTTTCTATGGCGAGAAACTTCCTTTCGAGTCACTAGCCCTCCCTTATATCGATCAAGACTTCGAGTTGATGATCAACTTCGGGTTAAAGAAGAATATGAGACCGGTATGGCATTCCTTGTCATACGGTTTCTATGCTGGTAGCTTCTTCTTCTTCGTAAGCCTGGGGCTTTGGATATGGCTCGTTGAGCCATTGGCAGTGGCTATCAGCCTGACGGTATTGATCCTACCGCCCGCCGCCTGGTTAACGTCCAGCTTCTTCTTTACCGCTGAGCACGTCCCAAGTGTGCCAAGGGATTTGGCGAAGAATTTGGCATTTTGCGCATGCACTGTGCTTCAACAGAACTGGGACCCGCAGCCAATCGCGGTGTTCGGGAAACAGGTATATGCGCAATAGGAACATTAATTATGGAAATCTTTGTACTTTTAGAAGCTTTCTTCTGTCTTGGTCGGGAAATGGGTTCGTGTGGGTTCGCGATTTCAACTTGTACTACTACTACTCTCAATGTCAAACAATTTGGAAATGAAATGAAAGGCGTATAAGATTAGGCACTTTGAACACTTTCTCATCAGGAAAACTCTCCGCATATTGGCAAAAGGTCCATCGACGTATCTCCCCTTCCTCCGACAGGGTCACATTCAGTTACGACTTCACTGTATCTGAATGCGCTGCTACCAAAAATTTCAGTAATGGATCCTCCCATTGCAAAAGATTAGTGCAAGACGGGAAAGACGGGAAACGAGGTAGATACAAACGCCAGGGATTGCTGACATCAAACACAGGCACAACCACCGCCCAAAGAAAGCATCTAGATCGTGGTTAAGCCACACTGCATCCTCATCCGAGGATGCATAAACCATCTCTCGTTCAG
>KN824293.1:232584-251061 GCA_000827415.1 Serendipita vermifera MAFF 305830 | reverse complement strand
CCCCGCCATCACGATCACATCACCCAGCACCAACTCTACCATCGGCTCGCTCTACTCTACCACTCATCAAGACCTCCCACCTACTTCCCCATTCAAACTCAGCATCTACCAGACCGAGCGAGGGGTGAGGCAGAGTGACCCATACGCGAGCTATGCAACCGCCTACGCCGCATTTGCCGGGATCGCACAGCCAGACGACGATGCTCTCAGTCCATCGCCATCGGCAGGGGCAACAATAGAGGAGATGCAGCGCAGACGGCGGCAACAGCAGCAACAGCAACAGCAACAACAGCAAGCTGCCCTCCGAGATTCTGCAACTCTTCCATCGAGTCAAACACAAGAGAGAATTCTGGCAATGGTCAGCCACCGTCAACGGGATTCTGTGGCGACAACGTCGTCGTTGCCACCCCCTCCTCCACCCCCTTCTGTGGCTCCCCGTAACATCGGACCGCCACCTTCGGCATTCAAAGGCCAGGGGATCAGGGATGGCAAGAAAGGAAAGAGGACGCTCTCCGATAAGATTAAGCGGGGGACCTTGCCTTTGCCTCCTCAAGTAGAAGGGGCGGAAGGAGAAGAGGATGAAGAGGAAGAGGAAGAGGAAGAGGAAAGAGGCGTCTTGCATGTCAGTGCAAATCTCACTGTGGCCGATCCCGATGCCACGGATAAGGACGCCGGCACCAAGGAGTACGTAGTCGAAGGTGACCTAGTGGTTTCTGCTCGCCCGCAGGAACCCAAGGTACAAGACGACCGGAGGCCGTCCATGATACCGACATTTTCCTCCGGTTCTTCGGACAAGTCTGCTCCCACACCTCCGTCTGGCTCTCCTCCCAAGCCCAGCTTGGAAACTGCGGACGTAAACACTCTGTCCACGGATGCAGCCTCTGGCAAGCAACGGCAGCAGACGGGGAAAACCACAGTGGACCCAGCATACTGGTCGAGCTATGGTGACTTTTCCATCTTCGAGACCCTCGAAGGTATGGACCAACATGCCGACTCGTCCTCGGACGGAATTCACTCCAACCAGGAAGAGGAAGAGGAGAAAGAAGGTAGAGAGGAGGTTCGGCGGCAGTCCCTTCAATCACGACCATCCACGTCGAAAGCCACACGCGGGACTCGATCCTCGCATTCAGGCGCTGTCTCTTCACAGTCACATGCCCAGCCATTCGAGACCAGAATCTCCCTCTTGACGGCTGACACGAATCATCCACACACGAATCGGTCAAGTCTCTTCTCCCTCGCCCCATCCTTTTCCGAGTTCCCAATGCCCCCCTTCAAGCGTGCAAGCAGTACCACACCTCATAGTGCCGGTACACTAGCAAGCTCGAGTGATGCTACCACGGCCTTCACTGACCTTCTTGCATCTACACCTTCTCCCTCCTACCCTGGTTCTGGCGCACGTAACCACATCGTCAAGGACAAGACACCGCCTTCCGCATTTGTCATCGGAGCTCAAGGGCGTCCAAAGCGCTCTAAAGCGCCGAGTTTACGCCCTTTACGAGACGGCCCTTCGGCAATCATTAAATCCGCCCAAACTGGGTCGGGTTTGGGCATGCTCCCCCCTGTGCACGGACAGAACCGCCCACCAGTCCGACGTAGTTCGAGTCGGTCGTCGAAGAGCTCTTCTCGACGAAGAAGTCGTGGCTCTGGTCCCCTTCTGCTACCTACAGGAGCGATTCCACCGCTGCCTAGGCCAAAGTCGTCACAAGGACGGTTAGAGGACGACGGGGACAGTCAAAACATTCTAATGTCATCAGAGAACACTAGTGGCTCGGATATACCGCTATACATGCGCATGCTCCCCGAAACGCCTAGGACAGAGGAATCGTCTAGTGGCGCCGGTCGGCGAGCCTCGGCAAACCCGTCACGCCTCACCATGGGTAGTACTTTGACAACTACAGACGAAGAGTATGCTGGGGACGTTCAGCTCTTCGTGGCTAGCCGTCATTCGATCATGCCAGAGCTTCCTCGGGCTCTAGCTCCTTCCACTGCAGTAAACTCCATGCTGTCCCTCAAGTCTAGTCTCGCGGAATCTAGTCAATCCAGTGATGGCAAATGGGAAATGGTGATGCCGAATGACAAGCAGGCTGTGCCAAGACCCCCGGTTCCAGAACCAATGCCGACAGGCATGTCGATTTCGACCGACCGGAGCTTGTACAGGGCGGTGAATGTGCCCATTTCTGCGCGAACTGATGCGTTCGACGCCGGTATCTCGGAGATGTCACATGGTGTAGCAGGTCGAAACGAGCCTAGCGATGCCTTGGGTACTGGCACAGGTATGCCCTGGTCACCAAACTTTGACTGGCCCGCCTCTCCCTCATTCAATATCACGACTTCTGATGCGTCAGGTGGTTTGGCCTCTGCTTCAAACCAACCGCCACGATCGTTTTTGTCAGATTCGCCAGACCAGCAAGACGAGCCAAATGTTACATCTGAATCCACAGAAAATGGTTATGATATTAGTCAATACTATTCAGACTCACGCCCTACTCCATCCCAAGGCCCCATGACCTCTGTCGACAGTATTGCGTGGAGAGATTTTGTCGAAACTAGTAGCACACGACGTTCTACCTCGCGTGTGCGTGATTCGACATACTCTACTACATCTACATTCTTTGGAGGCCCTCGTTCAGCTGTCCACTCCCCTACAACGATTCCACCCGTTCCACCCATTTTCCCGCCTGCTCTCGCGGCACAGCGTGATTCCAGAATGTCTATGATCACATCACGAACAGGTTGGAACGTGCGCTCTTCTGCATCCTCCTTACAGTCTCCTATTGAGAGGCCACGTCCCCAACGACAACGCCAGACTGGTCAGACCGCCGTTGGCAACGTCAGTACCGTATTTGCTGCCCCGCAAAATGCGGTAACGAGGCCAAAGTTGACGATTCAGCGCGTGGACTCTTCGTATGCGGCGTCACTTGGAACTCCATCATCGTCCCGCTATTATTCGCCATATACCGCGCATCCATCCCCTCCCTCCTCTGCAGAACTTCTCATTAGCAAACGGTAGAGCACTCTACACTCTTGGACTCTTATATGTCGCTTGCTACATGCATTATTCATTTTTTTTCTTGGTTTATTTTTGCGATCACGCTTCATTTTTCTTGTAGATACCTCTTGTTCCTCTTTCATTCCAAATCAAATGTCGTAATACATCAAAGTGACCCTCACAGCTTTGCGCGGATAGTCCCTTGAGTTTCCTTTGCATAATTCTCTACCAATTGTCGGCGAAGAACTTTGCCAGTGGCAATCTTTGGAATCTAAAGTACCGTGTTGGTGATCCCAATAAAACAGTACCAAAACAAGAGAAACCCACCTCGGAAACAAACCCAATTCCTCCAGTAAGTTGCTTGTACCGACTCAACCTCGACTTGAGCCAGTCGTTTAACTCTTGCGCGACACGTTTCTCCCCCAGACTTCTCCCTTTTTCTGTCAAGACGACCCATGCGCGAGGTCCCAAACGGGAGAGCTCGTCATTGTTCGCTCCAGTTTGGTCAAGCGAGATTTGCACGCCAGCCACCGCCACGTCCTCTATGAGGCCTCCAGGATGATTAAGGAGCGTGCTTTCAATCTCGGCTGGGGAAACTTGCATTCCAGAAATCTTCATAATATCCTGGGTGGTACATTACGGTGTTCAGTGACAAAATATTGGGAATTTTGAGGCAGAGTACATACCTTTGCTCGATCCTGGAAATAGAAATACCCCTCCCGATCAATTTTGAAATTGTCGCCGGTCCTGACCCATCCATCGACAAAGGTTTCTTTGGTAGCCTTCGGATTGCCATAGTATCCCAGGGCAACGTTGGGGCCTTTAAGCCAAAGCTCGCCCGTCTCTCCATATTCGGCTTCGCTCCCGTCTTCGCGCACGGTTCGCGCCTCCATTCCTGGAATCAATGCCCCCGTCGCGTCTGGGTTGTACTTCCACCGGCCAAGTTGTCCTTCAACTGTCATATTGATGGCACTAATCGTCTGTGAAACACTTAAAATAGATTAAGAATCATCTTGTAATGGCTCACCACTTCGGATAATCCGTAGCCGTGGACCACCTTGACTGCGCCGCCAAGTTGCTGGCTTACTTTTTGAGCAAGCACTGGGGGAAGGTACGCAGCTCCGGATGCTATTGAAATTACGGAGCTCATGTCGGTCTTGGTCAGATCGGGAGAGTTCGAGAGTTGCTGAATGATAGGAGGTACGCTCGGAAGAGTTGTTACTCTGTACCTACGAGAGAGATTAGAGGAATCTTTCAGCCTTTGACTTCACATACTTTGGTATGAGGTACAATGCCAAATTGGTATTCCATCGCGGGATAAGCACTACTGTCGACGGAACTACAAAAGGTCTTGGGTGGCTTTAAGTATGTATATTGGAAAGAAGACTGATTGCGTACCTGAGGCAGTACGAATGTAACCCGAAAGTATGGTACATTGGGAGGTATCCTAGCGCCGTGTTCAATTGGCCATTTGGGGGTGCTACTGGTGGCTATAACTTTCCATTAGATAGATTGTGACTCGAGTGAGTGGTACGTACACTAGGCGAGGCTAAAATGCTCTGTAGCCAAACAAGGCTTTGGAGGGTACAGTCGATGACATTGTTATGTGAGATTGCCACAGCTGCCACCGTCAGACTTTATCCATAGCCCAAATTTACAACGAACCTTTGGGTAAGCCGGTGGTACCGCTGGAGAATAGGAGAAACGCCAGTTGATTTCTAGTGACCGGCTTTGTCGCAATCATGGACATGTTGGCACTCTTCGCTTTGCTGATATAGTTTTCGAGACTATAGAATCCGTGTTTCCTAGCACCTTCGAGGATATGGATTCCTGAAGTTGGTATCCCCACCTCTTTGGCACTACCCAATGCCGTCTCCAGTAGGTCGGAGTGAGCGAAGATATGGGTTGCCTTTGAGATACGGAGGAAATGGGCGAGTTCGTACTGCGTGGCGTATGCCGAACACAGTGCAAAGGGTACAGCCAGGGAGCATAATGCAAGCACCAGAGTAGCGTATTCCTAGACAAGAGTTGTATTCGAACCGTGGCTCAACGAGGATTCAAATTCCCTTACCATGCAATTCTCACTGAATATCGCAACCATGCACTGAGAATCGAGCCCCACGCCTCCGTTCTCCACCTTGGAACCCAAGATGGTCCTCGCTAAGCCAACTCGCTCCTTGAACTCATTTCTTGTACGTCTTTGTCCCGATAGTCCGTCAATGTATAACAGATGATCTGGTACGTCTCTAGAATCGAGTAGAAATGTGGAAATGTTGGTTGGAGGGAGTGTTGGAGGGTCTGGGAGAAACGACTTGACGTGTACCATGGTGGGTGAGTCCAAGGAGCCACTACAGACTCCGAACGAAACCGGTTATGGGGTTGACCGGTGGGGTGGACGAGAACTTCGAAGGGCACGCCCGAACCAGCGGGGAAGCCGATTGGTGGATGCTGATATAGAAAAAGGTGAATTTTGAATATTAAACACCCACGGGATTCGATTTGAATACATTGCGGGTGCGGAAGAAGGTTGACGCCCTGGCTCGGATGCTTTTTATACTTTGGCCGTAATCGTCGCTGGCAAACATTTCCAAAAATACTCGGCCAGATCCATGTATACTTCGATAGTAAAGGTTCGTTTAACATGCATAGAACACTATTAAACCTCAATATTCTCTCTATTATTACGCATAGAGAAAGTCGGAGAGAGTGAGGTCATACGAAGTCGTGCCTGTCGAGATCTGGAAACATATAATCACACTCACCATTGATGATTCATTGCTGCTCTCAACATCTCCGTTCGATTATGACTGGCCGTCACTTACAGTCAGGGCGGACTGGGCCTGCCCAATGTACACATTTGACAACAGTGGTGTGCTATATTGGGGAATATACGACCAACCAGCAATGAAACAGTTTCGACAGATCAGGGCAACACTTAGGAGTGTCTGTCGTGGCTGGAAGGAGCTCGTCGATTCCCCGTATATAGAGCATAGATGTATGCGTTTTTGCATCCCCACTCATCCGGATGAAGATCAAGATTCGCGTCGAGTCGTGCTCGCTAGGCGTATCGAGGTCATTTCTCCTCCCGAGATGATCGATCTCCCAGAATGCGTCCTCGGGCGGGTAATCAAGCATGGTGAGAAACTTAATGCCGAGATTCTTCTCGACATCGGAGGCTCGTTATTTTCACAGATACTTCCAGCCTGCAAGGCATCGCTTCCGTCCTTGAAGACCCTAATGGTCGACTTTCAAAATAGCACCTATTTCCCTTCCCCTTCACACCCATTGGAAACCACCCTCCCCAATCTACATTTCTTAACAGCACTAATTCTACGGCTAAGAAGTGGGCAAACTCTTGATAATGAAACGCTCTGCCAATTCGTAAATTTGACCACACTCAGCATCAGTCGGCCAACCGAACTTCCGCATCTTGACTTCTCAAAATGGCGATTTAATCTCTTACAGCATTTAGAACTCGAACATCTCTGCGAACCAGGTGGATTCACACTCTTCTTTCAGCACATTCGCCCCTTTTCGCGTCACCTCCGCTACCTACGACTCGTCCCATGCAGAGTTTACTACGTTAACCGCATTGATATATACAATATCTGGGATTGCTACGAATTAGAGCGCCTAGAAATGCCCTTGAACCTACTATTTATGTGGGAGGGAGAGCCACAGAAGCTTTCTCGGCTAAAGCATGTCGTGCATACGGCTATAGGACCATTATCTTTGATAGGGCGCATCCAGTGCAAAGATGACTTTATGCAGTTTTATGGCTGCCTCCTCCGGTTTTGTTTACAGTTGCGCTCTCTCAGGATTGTGACCGACTCGCACGACTGGCCTCTCATTTTTCAGCATGCCGACGAACCGTTACCATCTGGGGATGTGACAAACCCAAAGTTTCACGAGCAACAAATCTACAACTCGATGGCGGCTGTGACGATGGTTATCGCTCGCAAAATCCATGGAATTGGTCTGAGGTACGAAGATAAGAAGCGTAGAACAATGATGGAGACAAAAGCCCAACTGAGGGCCGGATGAACTGGCTAGTTGGGTAAGTGATTGCGAAGCCAGCCCGCCTTTACCATCGCTTATCCAGCTTTTCAAGCAGAATCCATCGTTCTATTCGTGAATTTCCATCAGCAACTCTCGCGTTTATCAAAATAACTTATTCCCGTTTCGAATTCTTTGCGATATTATATATGTAGTGGACAGCTATAAGCAAAAGTAGATTATATCAGTGCACTTGTACACGCATTTCGGCTGCCAAGCCTGGGACAGTGAAGTGGTGCCGTTTACTTCATGTGGCGCTTTTGAAACTTGGACCCGAACCATGCCGCCGACTGGTGGAAAGCATCCGATAACTTTGGAGTTGAACTTGGGTGGCGTGAGACAGGGAATCAGCCGTAATAGCTCAACTAGCATTTAGGGTGTGAGGAACGGGGCAGTATCTCCACATTTGCCCTCACCGCCATTCGGAACGTGTTTCGATTCCTGGATGGGGTCCGTAGCAGTGCAGACACCTCATGATCGAAAATAGTCAGGTGATACCACTGCATACGATCAGGCATAGGCCTCAATTGCATTCAAGGCTCGGAGCGAAGAACGGCAAGATTAGCCATGGATGATCTCAATGGCAGAGGTCCAAGCCGCAAGGGTAATCTCTCACGATTTCACACGCCAAATTTTGTCTTTCGGTGCGCCGGGACCCTTGCGTCCGTACCAACCTGCCAACCAACATACTCGGTGTACACCACCGGAGTCATGGAGGTATGGCAATATGCATGTGGAAGCACGATATAGGCACGTTCCCGCACCAACTTTCAATCACGAAACGATCGTGGATGCTGATTGGCAGATCCCTGCCGATTAAAACCTGTGCAAACCGCCGGCGCCGCACCTGGAATAAGGATGCCCAGCAAAAGGCATGTTTTATGCGTGTTTAAACCTCTATGATGGTCTAGCCCATAAAATCAGCTGTTGGCGTCTCTCGTCACGATCGGAAATCAAGCGGAACGTCTCTTGTCACTACAACCAGGAAAGGTCATGTCGCAACAATTCCACAATCAACAGCCGACACGGACCCCGAGCCCCATGTTTGCCCAGCACATTACGGCGGAACCAGAGGAAAATTGCGGGTCATCTGTATCCTCGCTACCGTTCCCCAGTAGCAGCTCTGAGGGAAATAGCTCTCCACATCATATCCATTACCCACATCCTCACCCTCTCCCTCTCCCTCATCGTCATAACTCGACGCTGCATAGTAGCTCCGGTACCGAAGTAGACTATGCTGAAAGAGGAGAGAAGGCCCTTCTACTTCATGCTCAGGAATGTATGTATCGTCATTTTGATAAAGGGCGTTCCGTTTGACTGACCCGTTACCGTAACAGATAAGCTCCCTTTAACTGTGAAAGCCATTGTCGACTCTTACATTCAAATCGCAAATACGATGGCTCTGATTGTATGCGTCCTCTCTGTTTTCTAGGCCTCCACTAACTGTCGCAATAGACTGCTCTTCTTGCCGCTGTTCAGATTTCAATGGCTCAGGTCGTCTTCACCAACAACACCACAGATGGTACTCCGTTGCCTCCTGCATGGTTGACCCTCCATTGGTTGGTCTACGCCGGCATTTACCTCAACTCAGGCGCGACAGCGTCCGCATTGGCATTCATCAACTATGCCGGCTACCTCACATCGTCGGCACGAGTTCTTCTCCTTACGGACCCCAACTCTTGGCCCACTCGCTGTTTCTATGGCGAGAAACTTCCTTTCGAGTCACTAGCCCTCCCTTATATCGATCAAGACTTCGAGTTGATGATCAACTTCGGGTTAAAGAAGAATATGAGACCGGTATGGCATTCCTTGTCATACGGTTTCTATGCTGGTAGCTTCTTCTTCTTCGTAAGCCTGGGGCTTTGGATATGGCTCGTTGAGCCATTGGCAGTGGCTATCAGCCTGACGGTATTGATCCTACCGCCCGCCGCCTGGTTAACGTCCAGCTTCTTCTTTACCGCTGAGCACGTCCCAAGTGTGCCAAGGGATTTGGCGAAGAATTTGGCATTTTGCGCATGCACTGTGCTTCAACAGAACTGGGACCCGCAGCCAATCGCGGTGTTCGGGAAACAGGTATATGCGCAATAGGAACATTAATTATGGAAATCTTTGTACTTTTAGAAGCTTTCTTCTGTCTTGGTCGGGAAATGGGTTCGTGTGGGTTCGCGATTTCAACTTGTACTACTACTACTCTCAATGTCAAACAATTTGGAAATGAAATGAAAGGCGTATAAGATTAGGCACTTTGAACACTTTCTCATCAGGAAAACTCTCCGCATATTGGCAAAAGGTCCATCGACGTATCTCCCCTTCCTCCGACAGGGTCACATTCAGTTACGACTTCACTGTATCTGAATGCGCTGCTACCAAAAATTTCAGTAATGGATCCTCCCATTGCAAAAGATTAGTGCAAGACGGGAAAGACGGGAAACGAGGTAGATACAAACGCCAGGGATTGCTGACATCAAACACAGGCATAACCACCGCCCAAAGAAAGCATCTAGATCGTGGTTAAGCCACACTGCATCCTCATCCGAGGATGCATAAACCATCGCTCGTTCAGTTGGCCTATTAGGGAACCCGGTATAGTTGAGCGAGTGTTATGCAAAGTAGAAACCCGTATGTAAGTACACTGCCTCCTCCCGAATGGAATGCGGCTGCATCGTGGTTGCGCCTCGTCTTCTCTATTTGCCATCCATTCGCAACCAGCCTAGTCCAGCCTGGGCAGAGCACTGCACCGTGCCCGATCCAAATGCGAAACATAGCAATGGCTATGATGGAACCAGGCCGATAGGATCAAGCATCATCGTATTGTAATTGGCTGATCGCGCCCGATTGCCTGGTTGTGCCGGTTAGCCAGACCGAAGCGAAAGGGCGTAGAAAGAGCGGTAAAGGATGATATTAAAAAGCGGTGATAATGACTTGCATAAATACCTCGCCTACTTTCACTCAGAACAAAGACAATGGTTCCCTCATCTGCCCGACGCTATCAACCCAGACACCAGCCTGTGTCATGTCACTCCAATACCACGTCAACCTCCCAGTCCATGTACCACGTCTCACAATGGAATCCACTCCATCCCCAGCCGCATCCATCCCTTCCGAAAGTAAAATCAACTTGGTGGAAAGGGGTGAAAAACAGCCTATAATCAAGGCTCAAGATTGTATGTTATTTATTATTAGCTCTAATGACTACTTTAACGAGAGATTGCATTTTGCAGATGAGCTTCTGCAAGCTGTCAAGGCTGTCGTGAGGTCTTAAATCAGGACAGCAAGTACTATCGCTCTCGTGGTTCGTGTTAATGCAGCAAATGTATACCCATATTGACACTCGTCAAACCAGACTGCTCTTTTTGCCACTGTCCAGATATATATGGCTCAGATCGTGCTCGGTTAGCTAGCATCTTCCCCCAGATAGGCCCTTTTACATTGGCTACCCTACACTGGTGTCTATCTAAACTCTGGGGCGACGGCTTCAACATTGGCATTCATAAACTATTCCAGCTATTTGCCCGCATCTACGCGGGTCCTTTTCCTTACAGACGCAACTTCGTGGCCCTACCGCCTATTCCACGGCGAATCATCTCATTCGACTCGCTGTCCCTGCCGTACATTGATCAGGATTTCGAATTGGTGGCCAAATTTGGACTAAAGGCGGGATGCTACTCGTATGGAGGGCATATCCGAAGCGTACTTGAGATTTGACCGAGGTTCTAGGCCTCTGTGCCTGTACACAGTTTCGAGGATGTGATTAAAGACGCTCTCCTGTGCATAAATATATATTAGCATGCTCATATGATCACTTGTAGGATGAAATGTATATGATACCAAAGGAACTGGCTTCATTGTATGTACATGTGTAGTATTAGCAATCTCAATGTTACTGGACGTACGTCGAAAATGCGGTCAATTGCAGCAAGGAGGTGAAATAAAGCACGACTTGCTTTCTACTACCATCTTATGACGAATTAGTCGATGCTTGAGGCTCTCCGTAAGTCGAAAAGAGCCCTCAATTTGATTATGGAGATTGCCAATAAAGGGGCAAGGTCTTGGGGCCCGGTCAGAAGAGTCGCAGAAAACCCAGCTCGCAAGAGACCTTTGGCCCAAACCTCACACCTACTTCAGCTGGATCAACAGTGCATTTGCGCTGTAAATCATCTCTCAATTCGATTGCTGGTTCTACGACATCATTGCTCAAATCCTACCGTTCAAGCTTTAACCCCTTGCTGGTCAAGCCTGGGGCTCAACCTCATTTCCGTCCATCATGAGCAATAAAAGTACGAGACATAATGATCCGTTCGTCTCATCTCTTTCTTCTTACATTGTGGAACTAACAACTAAATAGTATCCCCTACTTTGAGACTGAGCCCGGAGCCATTAGCAACTTCGGTACGTGTCGCTGTAGGCTCATCGTGTCGGAGACCACTGACCCCCTTTTTAAAGAGCTGGATTTCCTCCGGAAACGACTAGAACCCATCACCAATGCACACTATCAGGACGACCGTGGATGCATGAACGGAACGCGGGCACAGATTATAAACGATGCTTTCTTATGGGCAACTAGATCCCTGAGTCAGAATGCACCTCTTGAGAATTCAAACGCCGATGGAATGCTGTGGATTTACGGCATGCCTGGGATCGGCAAGTCAGCAATTGCCCATTCGATTTGTCATCGATTTAACGATAACAAGCAACTTGGAGGGAGTTTCTTTTGCCGACGCGACGATCCAGCTCTCTCTGACGCGAGGTCGGTGCTACCAACCCTAATATATGAACTTGCCGGGATATTTGGACCATACAGGAACCGGGTGGCACAGGCATTACGCGACGACCCGCAGCTGACGCCTCAGTCAGTTGGTGAGGAAATGTTCCCGACTCCTCTGCAATCACTCGAAGCGTATCCCCCACAAGCATTAGTGCTAGTAATCGATGCACTCGACGAGTGCGGCGGGCCAGCCACTCGCAGGCAGCTTTTAGGGCATCTATTCAAAGCATGCCAGCGGAACTAGTGGCTCAAATCCATCATCGTCAGCCGACCAGAGCATGACATTCGCTCGTTTTTCAGTGAGCACGGCATTGTCGGTCGGGATCTTGGGCAAGACGACGATAGTCGCGCAGACATTGAACATTTTACTAGGGTTCGGATGAATATGGTCGCAGAAGAGCTGCATGTCAGCCAGGATCCCGAACCATGGGTAGGCGAAAGGCGGCTCAGCCACATTGTGAATCGCTCGGGTGGTCTCTTCATATTTGTAGAGACGCTAAGTCAATACCTGATGAGATACAGGAATCCAAAGCCACCTCTGAACCGCCTACTTGCAGGACCGTCGGAAGAAGCGAGCATTGAGCTCCATAAGCTGTATATAGCAGCTATAGAATCACGAGTGGACTCGGAAGAAGCGGAGTCTCGATTGATATCGCGAGCAGTTATTGGGGTAGCGCCACACCGTGCGCTTTGCGACGAGGCTATTGCTGCATTCACTGGTTTAGAGGTCGGCATTGTGAGTTCGTGGGTTGACGACCTCAGCTCGCTTCTTTATCGTGATAAAACAATGCGAGGCGGAATCCGGGTTCGGCACATATCGATCCTTGAATACTTCACCGGACCATTCTGCCCGTTAGAGTTCCGAGTCGACATCAAGCAAGCAGGCGTGGAGCTCAGTATTTATACCCTTCAGACGATGATGACAGAATTACGATTCAATATCTGCGGAATGGAAACATCGTATCTATGCAATTCCGACATAGGGGATCTAAGTGAGCGGGTACAAGAGAACATCTCGAACATTCTTCAATATAGTTGTCTCCACTGGTTTAGTCATTTATGCGCGAATCACGACCCCACAAACCAAGATGTTTGCGAACTTCTGGGTGCGTTTTTGAAAGGAGAGCATTTTCTCTACTGGCTAGAGGCTTTGAGCGTGATGGGCAAGGTTCCAGCGGCAATTGTGGCATTACGAAAGATTATCGCATGCAATCGAGTACGTTCATGCTCTGCGTCGAATTTGAAATGCACTAACATATTCGCCGTGAACAGAAATTCGACGAACAGATCGTGAATTTAGCGAAGGATGCCTTGCGCTTTGTGCTTGCTTTCTTCGCTCCAATTTCTACCAGTGCCCCACATATTTACCTCTCTGCACTGCCCTTTACACCTTCGGAATCAAGTTTATGGAATAATGCACGCAGATCGTTTCCAAAGCTTATGAGAGTGAGTGAGGGCAGGATGACGAACTGGCCCAGGATTGGTGGTACCTGGAAAGGACATACCGGAAATATTACAGGGGTAGCATACTCTCCAGATGGTCTCAATGTCATCTCTGGTTCTTGGGATAAAACGATTCGAATATGGGATGCAGCGACAGGAGCACCGGTTGGTGAGCCATTAGTGGGGCATAATAAAGCTATTGCGAGTGTGGCATACTCTCGAGATGGTCAAAGTATTATCTCCGGCTCGAGTGATAATACAGTTCGAATATGGGATGCAGCGACTGGAACGGTAATTGGCGAGCCCTTAATAGGACATACCGATGGCGTTACAAGCGTTGCATACTCTCCAGACAGTTCCTATATTATCTCTGGCTCGTGGGATAACACCATACGAATATGGGATGCATCCACGGGAGCGTCAATTGGTGAGCCATTAAAGGGACATACTGCCAGCGTTCACAGTGTCATATACTCTCCTGACGGTCGCAGCATCGTCTCCGGCTCTTATGACAATACAATTCGCATATGGGATGCAACGACAGGCATACCCGTTGGTGAACCGCTAACAGGACATACCGACGAGGTTGCAAGTATTGTCTACTCTCCAGATAGTCAAAACATTGCCTCTGGATCCCATGACAAAACGATTCGAATATGGGATGCAGCGACCGGAGCGCCAGTTGGAGAGCCGCTGAAGGGACATACCAACTGGGTTCTAAATATTGTATATTCCCCGGATGGTCAAACAATTGCTTCCAGCTCTACAGATAAAACGATTCGAATATGGAATGTAGCAAGAGGGGTGCTGCTTGGTGAGCCACTTAAGGGGCATACGGGCTGGATTGCGAGTATCGTATACTCTCCAGATGGTCGAAACATTCTCTCTGGCTCTTGGGACAAAACTATTCGAGTGTGGGATGCAGCGACAGGAGTGCCAGTAGGTGAGACAATAATGGGTCATACCGACTGGATCACGAGCCTCGCGTACTCTCCAAATGGTCACAACATTGCCACAGGCTCTATGGACGATACTATACGGATATGGGATGCGGTTACAGGGTCGCCAATTAGCGTACTGAGGGGACACACCCATTTCATTACTAGTGTCGCCTACTCCCCAGACAGTCTACGTATTGTATCCAGCTCCAACGATTGGACAATTCGAATCTGGGATGCGGCTACAGGACAGCCCGTTGGTAATCCACTGAAAGGACATATCGGTGGCGTTAACAGTGTCGCCTACTCTCCCAATGGTCAAAATATTGCCTCCGGCTCTAATGATATGACAGTTCGAATATGGGATGCCGACACAAGAGCTTCAATTGGTAAACCACTAAAGGGACATACCGGTGGCGTTAATAGTGTCGCGTACTCTCCAGACGGTCGAAACATCGTCTCCGGGTCTCATGACAAAACTATTCGAATATGGGATGTAATAACGGGAGAATCGGTTGGTGTTCCACTAAAGGGACATACCAATGAGATTACGAGTGCGGTATACTCCCCAGATTGTCAAAACATTGTCTCAGGCTCGTATGACCATACGGTTCGGATATGGGATGCATTGACGGGGACGCCGGTAGGAGAGCCACTGAAAGGACATAATGGAAGTGTCACGAGTGTCACATACTCACCTGATGGTCAAAGCATTGTGTCCGGCTCTTTTGACCATACGATCCGAATATGGGATGCAGCAACCGGAGCTTCCGTTGGTGATCCATTAGAAGGACATACCTACTGCGTTTCAAGTATTGTATATTCTCCTGATTGTCGAAACATTCTCTCCGCCTCTTATGATCAGACTATCCGCGTTTGGGATTCCCAAGGGGCACCGAAGAACGGTAAGGAGTATGTGTAAATGCCATTACTATGAAGTTTAATCCTCTTTGTTTTGAAGATAAGGTCTCTTCGTCGACACATTTGGGCCTTCCTTCCCCAATTTTGGATAAGGTTCTGCTCAATCCTTCCGATCTGAACGCAGTCCATGGCATTGGGTTTCATTCGAAGTCTATTGATTCAGATGGGTGGGTCCGCTGTGATGAAGGGATTCTATTTTGGGTTCCGGAAGATTGTCGTCATGGGCTGACGAGTCGTGCAATCAAGATTGTTCCATCTGAAGCTTGGCGGAGACGTGTGCGACTTGACTTGAATGGTTTCAAGTATGGAAAGTCATGGACTGACATCTATCGGAGCACTTAGTGAATGTAGAACGGCTTCAGCAGGCACTTGTCGTGCCACGCCGCCCGGATATGTCTTACAGCACTCTCTCAGTTCGCATGGGATATATATATAGTTCCTTTGTACTTTGAAGAATATAGATGTTTTGGGAGAAATATACTCATCAAAGTGAAATTATGGTCGAACTACATAATTAAGAAGTTCCATCTTTCGAATGTTCCCCGCGCACCCGACGACTATTAGACGACCATGTCGCGGTCAGCTCAGTTCTTGATGGAATACCAGATAATGTGAATTGCTATGTAACTTAAATCTTAGAGAGGAATTGAGACAGCATATACTGAAAGTGACTTCGAAGATATCGCGTATTTCGGATCCTGGCTGAAAGGCTTGCAGATCATTGAGCGGGCTGCAGAGGGAAGAAGGGAGACGCAGCGCCGCTGAACACGCATGTATCCATTTTATAGTTAGTCATTACACAGTCGTAGCCTCCCATCATCCGCGGCCTATGGGTCTCATCTGCCATCAGCACTTCGACCCTACCAATGATCACCAGCCCGAGCGGCTCCAGCTTCACAGCTTGGCTTCACCTCGTTTCCGCGCTCCTCTTTGCCTACCCACCCTCCCACACCTTACTATCGGTATCCTCACCAGCAGCGACTTCGGGCACGGTTCGCTGCCCATACTACTCACACCCTTCGCCTGCCTGGCGGCTCACGGACACCCCAGAAACAGAGGGCAAGTATTATCGCTCCTCACTCGTCATTCACCTCGCCGAAATGGCGGAGTTCCCGAAGCTCGGCGCAGCCAAGTTCATTGCAATCTGCTGAAACACAGGCGACGGGGAGAGCAGTGAAGACCCAGCTCCTCGGGCATCCTTACTAAAAAACATCTCTATTATCTGTAGATATCTCCTCTGAATTGATCTGCGATTTTAGGGGCTCTCAGTCGGCTCTCATTTGGAGTGGCGATTCTGGCAGGTGACTCCTCACCTGCTTTTCCCCCGCCTCTGCTGCAGCTTGTTTCAGCTGCTCTTCTCTTCTCGCCTCGAAAGTACGTTCATTGCACGAAGAGAAGTATTCCTTCTTTCGCTCACCTTCCCACTCCTTTAGCTGGGGTTCCCAAGCCATATTTACCCTCATTGTTTCAGATCCGTTCGGCTTCATGCACCATCGAAGACTCTCACTTTGCTCTTGAGCTCCGCTCTATTGTTCCTGGGCGCTGTATTCTGGGCGCTGGGGCACCTAGTCCAGCATGGCTCTGGCCTTCCTGGTCTATCTAAGGACAACGCGCCTTGGTCCTCTTATTTGCCTTCGAATCTTTCCTCTAGACTTCTATCTTATGATTGGACTCCGAACTCGAGTTTCATGCTTGCTTTTTCTCCTGCTCATTCCTCCTCTCCGTTGCGCTCGCTTTCTCTCGGTAGCTAAATTCGAACCTTTTCCTTAGGGTGAATCTATCACTACCAGCCGATGCGGTTTTGGCACCTTTCTTTGTTTCCCACCTTTCCTCCCGTGCCTCTCCCGCCCAGCTGCCGGTCGCCTTGCGTCCCTTATCGATAGATAGCTCGTTAAGAAATACAGTTCTATTTGAGATATATACACAGTCTCTCCGAGTTTTCTCTTCCTCTCCCTCTCCTTCGAAAGAAAGCAAATCTGCTGCTGTTGGTCGCCCACGAACGAGGCGGCTCGCATTCTCCCACCAGCTGCTTCGGTAAGAAGTAGCCTTTTCTTTATAGCAGGGCATATTCGAAGCGTACCTGAGGATTTGGCCAAGTTTCTAGGCTTCTGTGTCTGTACACCGTTTCGAGGATAGGCCTAAAGGACGGGTTTGTACGCATGAATAGTAGCCATGCCTATATGATCACTTAAATGATGCAATGTGTATAATATCAAACGAACTAAAGTCATTATATGTGCATGTGTAGTATTAGCGTACGTCGAAAATGCGCTCAACTGCAGCAAGCAGATGGAAAAATGAAGCGTAACTTTCGTGCTGCTACGAGCCTCGGGAACTCTGCTTCGCAGCGAGGTGGGTGAGTAGCGAGGAGTGGTGATGTCTGTCCTCCGTTTTGGGGGTGGCCGTGAGGCGGCAGGCAGGCGAAGGGTGGCAGCGTATAGAGGGGATGGTGGGATACGTTTCCGCTTCTTCCGTCGGTCTTGAGAGCATGTTGCATGAAGGTGGGAGGGTCGGGTGAAAGCGAATGGGCGGCGAGGGCGAGGGTAAGCTTATTAATAAAACGGCAGCGCCACTCGCCACCTGGGTGGATATGCTATTTAGGCTCAATAATATATACATTTGAATAGCTGCTTTATTTAGCCCGTATGTTTGCGTCATCACTTCTCCTGGCATGCGAAAAGACTGCGTCCTTTCTGCCATGAGGAGCTACTCGTTATGTCAGCCTGTCGACTCTCAAGAAAGCTGGGGAAGAAGGATTGGAAAAGATAAATAGGGATAAATTATTGCGTCCAATTATTATCTATTTGTATACTCTCAAGAAACCCCCGGCCTCGTTTCACCACAGCGCCGTTTACGACGCTATTCGGTCAGATCATCTAGGACCAATTCCTATTAATTATCGATTCCCAATACTTGATCATCAGTTTCCTTGGGTTTTTTGCATTGGATCCAAGACTCTCCGTAGACAAAATTGCTGAGATCAACGGTGGTCGTAAGAAGCGGTCCGATGATAAAGAACGCTCCTCCTGTGGCTAGTCCGGGGAGAATATGTGGAGGTACCCAAAAGAGACGTTGCGAGCGTGAATCCAGTATCCAGCCATTTTCTGATTTAACACTGCGAGACACATGATCCTATAAATGATTTCATCAAACAATCAATCAGCGTGTTTCACTTGACTAATGAACCAACTCACAGGTTCAACATTCTTATGATTCCAGGTCTGAACCGTGTTGTCGTCAGAGCCGGAGACGATGCGTTTGCCGTCGGGGGAGAATGCGACGGACGTGACGGGATCGCTGTGGCCTTGGAAGGGTGCTCCGACCGCCTGGCCGGTCTCGGCGTCCCACACCCGAACCGTCTTGTC
>KN824293.1:107350-179710 GCA_000827415.1 Serendipita vermifera MAFF 305830 | reverse complement strand
CTGTGGCCTTGGAAGGGTGCTCCGACCGCCTGGCCGGTCTCGGCGTCCCACACCCGAACCGTCTCGTCCCAAGAGCCGGAGACGATGCGCTTGCCGTCGAGCGAGAATGAGACGGATGCAACTGTACTCGCGTGCCCAAATAAGACGTTTTGAGCTGGTGGCCAGTTGTCGAACCCTCCTGACTTGACACCCAAGATCCCAGGGAACAACTTTACGTAGCACCTTGATAGAGCAGACTGTTGAGGTGCAAAAGGCAGAGCCGATAAATAAACATGTGGTGCGCTCTGTGCTATCACACTCGCGAAAGTCGTTGCAAATCTGTACATGTCTCTTGCCTTGTCATTGCCCTGTTTATTTTTCTTTGGAGCCTGTCAGTTAGATATCTGTACTCTTTATCTAACACAGAATCCAAATCTTACCTCCATGCACTCAATCAGCGTTGATAACATTTTCGGGGCCAGTCCAACACGCTTGGTAACGCTAAGAACCTCTAACCACGCGAGATATAGGTTGTTGATGAAGTGTTTGAGATGATCCAACGTATCGGCATCCAACGTGGCCGACTCTAAATGACTTGCCCAATGTAGGCAGCTGTAACGAAGAGACTTGGAGATGTGCTTGCTGATCCTATCATCCATATCCGTGACCTCTTCGTTCAACAAACACGATGTCTCCAGGTGGCATATGTTGAACTTGAGCTCCTTCGCCATCACGTTTGATAGGCAGCCCTTGACTAGAGCACGTTCGCCGTCTGCCTTGTTGATGTAATACTGGTTTTGTTTCTCCTTGACGGCACTCGTTTCTAGATCCGGCTTCTCTTCCGTTAGAGTTTTTCGGAGGAGGAATTCATTGAAGGTAGCATGGAGAATGTAGACAGGATCGTCGACGCCACTGCTACCTAAAATGCTTCCGAGCTTCTTGACTATTTCCGTCACATTCTGGACGTTTTCCGAAAGCATGGCCGTGATGGTGCTGATCGAGAGTGGCTCCCGAGCAACAAGAATGACACGTAAGATGTTCATCAGTCGGGCCTGAATGCGGCTGGAGCTCCCGACTTGGGTCAAAGTTCGAAGATATAATGAATCCAACGATGTGAATTCCGCAAGTATCTCCTCCAGTACGAGCGGCTGATCCCCAGGACACTCGGCTTTCACCAGATTGCAGGCATGGAAGGCGAATATAAACAGTCCATTGCATCGATCAACAAGTTGGTTGCGCTGTTCGGGTTTGAGACCGACAACATCGCCCTCGTTCAAACGATGTTCTATATAATGGGCGACATCATCCCTTGAGGTTTTGGAGTTCTGCAACGATCTAAGTACGATCGCATCGCGGAATTCTTTCATTTCGAGTACGTTTCGAATGTCGTTCTCTTTGCGTGCAGTGAGAAGAAGACGCAGCTGGGGTTGAGATTTCGAGGTGCAAGCCTTGAGCACGCATTTAAGCAGTCGGGTCCGCGTTTCCATGCCACATTCATCAAGAGCATCGACGACCAAAATGTGGCGCCTGTGCTTGGTGCATTTTCCCAATGGATCACATACGAGCTTCTCCCATAGGTTCTCGAAGTTCTGAGACGCCGGTGATGCGAGTTCAGAGGATAAGGTGGCCCAATATTCGTCCCAACCTGGGCCGTCACAGCATCCTATGATCTGCTTCGCAAACGAAATGCATAGGGTACCGGCGTCGTGGGAGGAGGTATTTGAGAAGAAAAAGTTGAAGCATTGGCTTGAACTCCATTCAATTGCCATTGTGTACGCGATTGTCGACTTCCCGGTCCCGGCGACATCTCCGATACAGTACACCGGCTTTGCGTCGGTATCGTCTGCCCGGTTCCAGAGGCGTATATCCTCCAGTACATCTATTCGGGTATTCTCTAGACATTTCTTGTGCTTTGTTCCGAGTGGGCCCCGTTCCGGCGCACTGCTGCTTCCTGGTAGGTGGAGTCAGAAACCCAATGACCAGGTGAATCAATGTATTATCTCACCCTCGAGGAAGATCAACGCTTTTAGGTTGTCGGCTTTTCGATCGACGCGGGTTACCACAATGGAAATGTATATAGTGAGGGCGGCCTAGTGTACCTCATTAGCTCTGCTGGTAGGATCCATTCTATCATGCGTACCTGAACCTCGCCCAGGATAGCGCTGAGCTCTTTCTCATAACTGGTAATATCCTCCGCATCCGAATCCGCATTGAGAAAACGTTTGCCAGAGCTCCTCATCCTGGCCAGTAGCGGCTCCTTTGGGGTACCATTTTCGACCACGCCTGCTTGTTCCATCACTCTAATGGCCAAGCCTTCGAGGGACCTAGGATCAAGAGTTAGGTGCGAACGTGATACCCAGATCCAAGTACTCACTTTGCGTACTTCCTCAGAGCATCCACCAGTCGCGGAGGGAGCTCACGAGGTTGAACATCTTTCAATTGCTCATTGAATGCCCTCTGCTTGTCGTCGATGGAGATTAATAGTTGCTTCCACGCCTCCTTGTTCTCGACCATTTTCTAGACGATAGAACGAGAGCGGTCAGCTAGCGATTACTGTAGAGATATACAATGGAAGCCAACCTTGAGTAATGTCAATATCTCTGTAATTTTCCCTAGAACCTGGCCCAAAGCATCAGGTAACACGAGAGATATGACTTTGGACAGATCCTCAAAGAGGCTGATCGCCTGTATGCTGTATTCGATCGCATCGACCTTCTGCTGATAATGGGCATCCTCGGGCAATTCGATATCTAAACGCTTGCTCTGCAAAGGCCGTGGAAGGTTCTCTGGGATTTCTGGTGTGGCTTCATTCTGGGAAGGTGCTTCGCTTTCCGGGGCAACTGTAGGAGGATGAGGCTGCTGTTGGCCTTTGGGCGTCTGATTGTTGGAGCTAAAGCGATCGCGGATAGCCTGCCTAAGCCCACTTTTTGGTGCTTTCAGACTAGTGTTTGTATTCGATGTACTGGCAGGTGATGATGGCCTGGTTGTATCACTCGAAGCTGGAGGAGGATGCGAAGGGCCGGCTCCAGTCTCTCGATGTCTTGACTTAGATAGCTTTGAGAAAAAGCCAGACATCAGAACCCAACGTTTTACGGGATTGCGGACGTCTGGGTGTGGAGGTAATGGAGGCGAGTTCCAAAAATGCCAGCTAATACAGCAGTTGCACCATTTGCGACTATTACCTAATTAGGGTCAGCAATAGGAGGCTGGACCTCATTGGAAATGTCAGAGCGTTATGTTATTATCTGTACGACTATGGGGTTGTATTGCCGGTTGTTGAGGTAGGGTCGGAGTTGGGTTAGGCATTCAGTTTAGCGGCGGACAAGTTTCGTAGTACAACACCAATCATTCAAGATGCACTGGTCCTAATGTTGACTATATATTCCCCTGGGTGCTGAGTTTAAATCGGCGAAAGTCTACAACTGAGGTCCCGGCGTCGGCTCGCTTTCGTGAAGCGCAATGTATAGTGCAAATCATATTCATGTACAGTGCAATACTACCGATTTTGATTTGATACATGTACGTTGTGGGGAACGAGGTCAATAGTAGCAGGTGGCAAGGCCGCAACTCATCCTCTACAAATTTTTAAAGCCGAGCCGTCGGTGACCTCTACGCATATCTACAGTATCAGCTAACCCATGCCTTCAGAAAAACGAGCTTTAGATAATGATTATGATCGTTTGTCCAAGAAGCCCAAGCGAGAAGGCGGCGATGATCAACCACGGGACTGGCGAGCGGCATATTTCGACGATGGGTCATCGAAGCGAAAACACAAGGATCACGAATCGAGGGAAAGAGGTCTAGATCGTGATAGACAACGCGACCGGAGCTATGATCGGCCCCGTGAAAATAAGGACCATTCGTACAGGCCTGGATACGACGCGTATGGATCATCTTCGGTTTCTCGACATCGCGAAAAGAATGATGGTACTCCGAATAATCATCCAGGTCGCGGTCCACCGCCCAATGCGCCTAAAGCAATGCTGCAGGCTTCGATGACTGATGAACGGGAGGAGGGAGAGTACGTCATTCCCATATCTTGATGTTACAATAAGCTAAATCTACTATTAGAATATCTCCACGGCCAGTCGAGTGAGTAAGACTTCCTTCGTGGACATCTTCAATAGCTACTTCACTGTACGCCAGCCTATTCTGCTCTCTCAATGTTTGTTATTCAGTCATCTAACATATTTGCCTTTAGCTCTATGATGGATATCACGGAATCAGCACCGCAAGGTCCAGAGCCCGAGTTGGATCTCATAGACGATAAACCTATCGAAGACGACGCTGAAGCGAGGAGAGCGAAGCGTGCGGCAATCCTTGCAAAGTTCCAAGCCGTCTCTTCTAGCAACTCTCCTGCACCAGTCGCCGCCGCCAGTCTGTCTCGTCCCGATTTGCCAGAAAAGGTCGGGCTAATCGCCTCTGGGTTACAATCCACTGCCACCCCTCCTCCATCGACACCATATGGCACCAATACGGGAGCCGCACCGTCTCCAGCCATGGCCCCACAGGCAGACGGTCAATTCCTTCTGAGCAAGCAAGGAACCTCTGCGCATTCTTTAGAGAATGAACTTGATGTCAAGGCTCAAGTTGATGGAGGTGTTGAAGGAGTTGCAGCTGCTGATTATGATCCTTCTCAAGACATGCGAGACGATGTGCGCAAAGCGGCTCAGTTGGTAAACGATACCACGATGGCGAATGGAGACGAGAGCGAATACGAGGAAGAAGATGCCGATGATGATATTGATGACATGTTCGCCATTGTCGACGAAGAGGCTGAGAAAAAGCCCAAGAAGAGGAAGAAGAAACAAAAGGCCCCTGTGAAGGTACGTTGGTTTGATTCCATACACAATGGCTCTCCTGACTTCTCATTAAAGGCCTTGGCCGCTGTCCCGGATACGATGGACACAGCTGCAGACGAAGAAGGATATTATCAAATCATCCTTGGTGAATCGTTAGACGGTGGCCGCTACAAAGTCTTTGCCATGATCGGAAAAGGCATGTTTTCGAACGTTGTACGGGCGCGCGAGTATGATCTAGAGGCCGAAGACAAGGAAAAACATATTGGCGAGGTCGCCATTAAGATTGTCCGTTCACAAGAAAGCATGTTAGTATCTCGTATGAAGCCATGTCACTGATGCTCATCACCATCTTTAGGTACAAAGCGGGTTTAAAGGAGGCTCAGATTCTTCAAAAGTTGAGACAGGGAGATCCAGAGGACAAGAAGCATCTAGTTAGGATGGACCGTACCTTTGAGCACCGTGGTCATCTATGCTTGGTGTTTGAGTCGCTTAGGTATGTACAGAATATCCCAAATATTGCCTCATCTCACATGTCTGTCAGCATGAATCTCCGGGATACCGTGAAGAAGTATGGGCGGGATGTTGGACTCCATCTCAAAGCAGTCCGCGTTTATGGCCATCAACTGTTTTTGGCATTGTCACTCCTTCGGAAATGCAACATTTTACATGCCGACATCAAGCCCGACAACATTCTCATCAACGAATCCCGATCTAATCTCAAACTATGCGATCTTGGTTCAGCAGCCGACGTCTCGATCGAAAATACGGCTGGAGCGATTACTCCCTACCTCGTTTCACGATTCTACCGCGCTCCCGAAATCATCCTTGGCATGCCCTATGATTGTCCCGTTGACATGTGGAGCATGGGTTGCACCCTTTACGAGTTATACACTGGGAGAATCTTGTTTCCCGGTCGGTCGAATCGGGAAATGATCAAGTTGATGATGGAGGTCAAGGGCCGATTTAACCAAAAGGCGATCAAAAAGGCCAAATTTGGAAGCGAGTACTTTGATGACGGTGGAGGATTCTGGGATGTCACAGAAGGCGGTGGTGTGGTGAGTTTCTGTTCAAACGGTACTCATATGACCTAATCTCATCCTTTTTCCGTTTTAGGACATGTCGAAGAAGCTCCATTTCACAAAACCTTCTCGAGACCTTCGCTCAAGGTTGATCCCGAATTCTCGGGCGGTGGATGAGGCTGGTGGCGAGGAGAAAGAGCTGTTAGCATTTGTGGACCTTTTGGATAAATGCTTGCAGCTGGATGCCACGCGACGAATCACACCCAAAGAAGCTTTGAACCATCCCTTTATTCGTGGAGTTTAAATAGTATCGCAAGAAACATTTTTAGTAGATTGTTCAAGTGTATGATGCTTATAATCGGAATCCAAGCACTGTTTCAAACGACTTTCTTGATTCCAAAGCCGATAATCAAAAGACTTGAACCTTTCATTTCCCCCATAAATAGGAAATCCCAAAACCAAATACGGTCCTATAGCTACAAAGCGGTATCATTTCTAGGACCATAAAGATCACGAGCCTGATATGGCCGCCTTTGGTGCGGCGACAGGTGTATTTCCAAGCTGAAGATAAAAGTCAGAAAGAGGCTCTGAGTGGAAAGGTTTTAACAGACCTCGTTAGCGGGCACATGGGGCGCTTCGTCCAGGAAATCTGGGCCGGCTGTCACCTCTGTAAGGTAGGACGGCTCGCTCTCATCAAAGTCGGAGAGTGCATCAAGTTCTGTACTCGTTAGTCAGTGGGTGCTAGCTCAAGTAAGAAGTGCGAGTCGACTGACCAGCCTGTAGCTCAGCCTCGTCAATTTCGTCGGGTACAGCATAGGATCTTGACATGGTTTCTTGAATTTCGTTCGCTTGTTCCATTAGGTCCTCCATATCCCACTGCATTGCCTCAATCTTGTCAACGTCCACTTTGCCATACTGCCGTCTAAGCTCCTTGTTCGCCACTTTCATCGCGTCCACTGTGGCCATTGTGTTTCGCAAGTTTTCGGTCGTAAGCTGTGTAGACTCCATGTTCCATGATTGTTGCTCTAATTGAGCAATCTGCGCTTCGTACCTGGCCAGTTCGAGATCAGCCTGAATACGTAGGAATGTAAGACAACCCAACGTACATCTTCTTTTGCTTTAATGTTCTCAAAGCACGTTGTTGAACCGCATCCTTTAAAACAGCGTCAGCCAGTTTATTTCATTCCCGGTACCGTGCCAAGAGTCATCATGACTGTGGCTGGGGCTGCCCGTCATGACGCTCGCATGGACTCACCCTTCCAGGCCCATTTCTCATCTTTGACATTTGTTCTTTATAGCGGCTGAGCTCTGCATCCAATTTACGAACTTTGACCTCGATCGTAGCCGTGCGTTGATCCGTCTGTAAACGTAAATGGTAACAGTTTATCAGCACGTTGTTCTAGTGATCTAATAGGAGGATATGGAAGGAAATGAAAAGGAGTGCGACGGTTGTGCTCACCGACGCGATGGCATCTTGAAGCGAGGGCTTGGGTTTCGCACTCGACGATCCGAATATCCGATTCATGTTTGAAAATACGGAACTGTCGACTCGTTTATGGCGGATATTTTATGAATTTCCGAAGAATATTACGTATGAGGTAGTCGTGGTCGGTTCCAGGTTAGCCACTCACCCAGTTGAGATGCTTCCTCATCCACTAATTTGTCGTAAAACTCCGGATTAAAGTTTTGCGATATTCGTGATTACGCTATGGCGTCGTTCTTGGATCAAAATCTAGGCGTAACAAAAGTGCCTGAACCAAGCTATTGGACCGAGGACGCTGGAAAGAGCACAATGTCCTCTCAAGGCATCACCTTTGGAACCAGGATACACGCAAGGAGAGTAAAGGATGGCCCAGGCTACTACAAACACGGAAGAGCGCAAGTACAATGCAACCAATGACACTTATTTTATGCCCAACGGTACGTCTTCTTTTGAATATCAGTCTCCAATGAACCATTTACATGATCTGATGGTAGATGAGACCGAATGGGCACGGCTGTATGTATATGGCGGAGATGCTTGTCGCTCGTCTGAAGCCCTACAGTAATATACAACACGTCGCATTCATCATCGGGCTCGGCGGTCTTGTCCCTTGTCCCTCTATTGTGGATGCTTGTCTGGCAGCGAGTTCAGGCGAACAACCACGGGTTCTTGACTTAGGTGTGCCTATTATATTCGCCACTACAACGTTTTGACGATTCCTGTCAAAGGGTGTGGAACGGGGATTTGGTGAGGAATTTGGCAATAATCAACACGCATCCGGCCAGTATTGACCCAAGCACGCTAGGGCTAGTCAAATGGCTCAGCGATACCCTCATGCTTCCGTACTCGGATTGGACCTAGCTGCACCTTCACCTTCAGCCAATTCGTCGCTCCCTAATCTCGAATTTAAAATCCACGATGTGAACAAGGGGCTTGCTACCTTTTACGACTCGTTCAATGTCGTCCATGCACGGCTCATTTCCACCGGCGTAAACGACTATCGCCTCATGATGGAGGAAGCGGAAAGATGTCTTCGACCGGGTGGCGTCGTGATTTTCTGGGATTACGACGCCATGTTCTGTAATGAGAACCAGGTACACCGACAGGCGGTGGCGGGGTCTACAGACGGCGAAGAAGGGAAAGTATCCTGGCTGAGCCGTTGTGCCTATGGTGAGTCGTATTGGGGTGTCGAATCCTCGGATCTGAATACTCACTGCAACCAGAACTGAGAAGTGGCGCACCATTGCGCGGAAGCGATATCTTGGGTATGGAAAAGTCCCTCGATGAGGGCCTATGGGGACACGAATTATTGGATCCCGAAACGCAAGTGGCACTTTTTCTCGAGAAACACTAGGCTAACTATCAAACAGAGCCCAGGCTGCCAGTCTTTTCTTGCCAATGGGACCTTGGGCGACCGGTAAGAATATGGCACATATGATGGCCAATGAAATAATCTAAATGGATATAGGTCCGGATGATAAAATGACCAAAAAGCTGCAGGTTATTGGGTCACTTATCCGCGAGGATTACGGAGTAAGCCATCTGTATCTTCTCGGAATTCTGTGCGTCTGACAGTTCTCTCATACAGAGTGCGTTTAGGGCTGTAATAGGCGCTTTCCCTCGTTTTGGAGTTCCACAAAACGTGATTGAAGAGTGGCGTCCGAAAGTAGAAGCTGGTGCGTGAATGCAAATCAAGATACTTTACGTGAAATTCTGATGAGCCAATTCGTTTATAGAGCTGAAAAGTAGCGCATTGCACATGTGGACTCGCTCTCGGCTTGCTTGGGCTCGGCGACGTGCCGCTCCCAATGAAGCAGCCCCCAGGCTACCCATTCCTGATTCAACGCCGTATGGGATAACACCGGATCCAGACACCTTGCTCGATCAATACAGCGGTTATCCGACGAATGGGACCACGACTGACCCCACCCAAAACACGAAGAAACTGGAAAAGGTGGGATGGTTACATCTTTATAAGACGGCTGAAGAATGTGTAAATGCTGCCAAAGTTCGTAACGAATCGTTGGGGACCTTGCCCGTCCCATGGGTCCTCAGGAAAGGGGAATCCTAAGCGGCAATTTGTAGCTGTTCTATTTTTTGAATGCATGCAGCACAATATATACGGATTATCAGCCCTAAATATTCTGAATGAAGTGTGGCAAAGTCCGATTCCCTGGCTTACACTTGACCCTATCCGTCTTATTATATAATTATGCCCGGCCAACTCTCGACTAGTTCAAAGCACCGTTTTCCAAACTTTTATGCGTGCTATCTACTCAAATCTCTCCAAACTCCAAGGTCGGCCAAGACTTATGTCAGTTCTCCGCTTCCATCCATCTTGTCTTGCGCCAGATGTGGTATCCTTGGAGATATTCCACGTTCTTTCAAATATATTCTGAATAAGGGATAGATTGGTTCTACACCCAACCCAGTACGCAGACTGCGACAACATAATGGCGAAATCACAGCGGGCGCCTGGAAGACGCGAAACGGAAGACCTTGGGATATGACAATGATCGTGCATGGATTTCCATCCAAAACGGCGGCGTTACAGTTTGAATGGGTCAGTAGTTACCCTTCACTGATTCTGGTGTACGTGTTTTGAACTCGGTCGCAATGACAGGCATGGCAGCATCCGAATTTGAGCCGTAATTTAAAGGATGCGGATGGGAATGGTGTCGTTGGGCGTAGTCGTGGGCTGGCGGGTCATATCAAGTGAGCTACTAATAGCAGTATCGAATAGGTCTTACTCTGATATCGCGTGATTTAGGGCTGTTAGACTCATGATTAACTCGCATCCTTATTCTACTTGGCCTCTTCACGTGAAGCTATTCACTACCGAAGCAGTACACGCGTGGAACAACGCGGCCAAGACTTATCCTTCTCTGCCACGCGGGTTCAAGAGCTCCATAGAGCTTGAAGGAGTGGACGGCAAAAAGGAAAGCATTCATGTTGGCAGCGGGCGTACAGGTCCAATCGACATTCACGATAGTCAGTCCCATCACCGACTCAGATCGTTGGTCCCTATTCACGGAACTTCTTACAGCCATTTTTATAAAGCAACACTTAGAGACCGCTTCCAAACTTCGGGCAATCCAGAGTAAGGTTGCCTGTACCGTATGTAGTTCTCAGATAGATTTCAAGGCGGCAGTGAGTTCTATTCTCGGTGATTAGGCAGTATAAGTACTGAAGCACGTTTCACCTTTCAGGATCCATTGACTGTGGCACTCTGTCCAACGTCGTCTTGTCACGCAGTGTCGCATATCTCCTGCCTTGCTGATGACTTCTTGGCTCATGAGCATTCGAAAGGATTAATACCTCGTGGAGGTTACTGTTCTTCCTGTAACGAGTGGACCTTGTGGGGCGATATCATCAAGGGGGCAGATCGAAGAAAGTATGGCCCTTCTACGGGAGAAGACAGCGATGAAATGAGCGAGGATGATCCCGAAAGTGAGGCTGCCGCAGGTTTAGTTGATAACATCGTCAGTATATCCTGAATGCGTGCTGTTTCGGCTTACGTCCACGTCAGACAATCTCATCTACTCCCAAAACTCAAATTGGAAAAGTGTCGCCAAGGAAAGCGAAAGTACCGAGAGAAAAGGTCGTTTTGACGGAGAAGACACGTGCAAAACGGGGTCCTCTGGGTGCTACAAGTAAACCACGGCGAGATCGCAGGGCAAAGCCTGCAACAGCAGGGGCTTCGACATCTGCGGGCAGATATGCAGGAGCGGGAACTGATACTGAGGACTTTACTCATCTGATAAAAGCCATAGACGAGGCAACAGAGGACGAGCACTCAAGTGATCATATTGCTGGGGTACTCTCTGGAGTCAGTCTAGCTAGTCCAAAGCATCCTCGATAAGAACTGCTTGGTCTATGGCGAGGGATGATTCAGCACCTCATTGATACTCCTGAACTAGGGGAGAGGTTTTAAAAGCCTTATCAACGTACGCTTGGCCGTTGTCAAAGCTATCGAAAAAGGCGATTGTGTTTCTTGGTTTTAATTTGCTCTAGTTATTCACTGTATCTTTACTATTTAAATGGTTTGGCTCTGCAGAATTATGGTGCGTAAGCAGCTCCCCCAAAGGATAAAAGATTACATCTCGCGGACAGTAGGAGTAGGATATATTCGAAATAGTTTGATGTTATTCTACCCGGACCGTCTCCCTTTCATCGCGAGCCATAATAGGCGTCAGTCCACGAATTCCCGTACTTGAAATCACTCAAGTCAAGCCGTACACATCTCAGCCGAGCTTCAGGTGGAATAGTTCTGATCGCATGGCTCGTCACGCCACGACGACAATCTTCTGGAACCCATAGTAGAATCCCGTCATCACAGCGAACCCATCCTTCCGAATCCAGTGCTTTTGGGTCCAGAGCAATGCTGGAAACAGCGTTCGGACCGGAGGAAGTGAACAAAATTTTATCAGAAATCTGGGGAGGAAGGCCCATAATCCCCAGTGAAACGGTACTATCTTCAAGGAAACGAAAAATGAACTCCATAGTAATTTATTTGCAGAGAAAACATACCATTATTTGGTATCTGGCGAGTATCCCAAACACAGATTGTGTGATCGGAAGAACCAGATATGACATGTCGATTGTCTGGGGAGTATGCGACACTTGTAATAGGACCGAGATGACCTTTCAAGGGGTCGCCGATAGGCGCTCCGGTTATTGCATCCCATATTCGAATGGTACGGTCAAACGAGCCAGAGGCGAGGTTTCGACCATCTGGAGAGTATTCAACACTCCCAACTCCATCAGTATGTCCCCTCAGTGGCTCACCCACTGGCGTTCTTGTCATTACATCCCAGATCCGAATCGTGTTGTCAAACGAGCCTGAGACGATGTTTCGACCGTCTGGAGAATATGCGATACTTGTGACCCCTCCTGGGTGTGCGTTCAGTGGCTCACCAATGGGCGATCTTGCTGCCGCATCCCATACTTGAATGGTACCATCGTATGAGCCGGAGGCGATGAATTGACCGTCTGGCGAGTATATAATGCTTGCGACAAATCCTTTATGTCCTTTTAGAGGCTCACCAACCGGCGCTCCTGTTACTGCATCCCATATTCGAATCGTCTGGTCTGAGGACCCTGAAGCAACGTTTCGACCATCAGGAGAGTATGCGACGCTTTTGACGTCACGGGTATGTTCTTTCAGTGGTTCAGCAACAGGTCCTCCTGTCTTTGCATCCCAAATTCTAATCAAGTTACCCACATCGCCGGATACAATGTTACGACCGTCTGGAGAGTATGCGACGCTCTGAATCCCGTTATTGTGCGCTTTGAATGGCACATTGGCCGAAAATCCTGTCTCGGCATTCCATATCCGAATATTGCGATCCCAAGAGCAAGAGACGATGCTGTTACCATCTGGAGAGTATGCGAGGTCCATGACGAGATTTGTGTGTCCCATTAGTGGCTCAGCAATAGGAGTTCCCGTTACTGCATCCCACGTTCGAATCGTTTTGTCGGAAGAGCCGGAGGCAATATTTCGACCATTTGGAGAATATGTGATACTTGCAACACTGCGACTATGACCGTTCAATGGTTCACACACAGGTACTCCTGTCTTTGCATCCCATATTCGGATCGTGTGGTCATTGGAGCTTGAGACAATGTTTTGACCGTTTGGAGAATATGCGACACTTTGAATGCCGTCAGTATGTCCCGCTAGTGGCGCACCAAGAGGTGTCCCTGTTGCTGCGTCCCATATTCGAATCATTTTATCCCAGGAGCCGGAGACAATGTATTGACTATCGGGAGAGTATGCAACACTCTCAACGACATGGGTGTGTCCCTTTAATGGCTTGCCAACCGGCGCCCCTGTCGCTGCATTCCATATTCGAAGTGTATGGTCAAAAGAACCTGAGACGATACTGAAGCCATCTGGAGAGTATGCAACACTCGTGATGTTATCAGCGTGTCCCCTGGACGGTTCGCCTATTGGTGTCCCTGTTGCTGCATTCCATATTCGAACCGTACAGTCAAAAGATCCAGATACAATATATTTGCCGTCTGGAGAGTATGCTATGCTTGTGACGGCATCTATATGTCCCGTTAATGGCTCAGCAACTGGCGTTCCCGTCGCTGCTTCCCATATCCGAATCATTTTGTCCCAAGAGCCTGAGATAATGTTCCGACCATCAGGGGAGTATGCCACACTCGTAACACGTTCAGTGTGTCCCTTTAATGGCTCGCCAATTGGTGCTCCTGTCTTTGCGTCCCATATTCGAACCGTGTTGTCATGTGAGCCAGAGACGACATTGAGCCCATCAGGAGAGTATGCGATATCCATAATACCTCCAGTATGTCCTTTCCAGAGGTCCTCTATCTTGAGCCATTTTGTCATTTGGCCTTCGCTTACAGTCATAAGTTTTGGAAATGACGTGCACGCTGTCTTCCATAAGCTTGAGTCTGACGGCGTGAAAGGGAGTGCCGAGAGGTAGATATGTGGAGCGCTAGTCGAGATTGGAGCTGAGAAAGCAAGCACGAAGCGCAAAATATCCTCCACCAAATTTACAATCCCCTCGTTGAATATCTGCTTAAAGTAACACTATTAGAATACTCGACATTTCAACCAGAGATTAGACGCACCTTATTGCATGCTAAAATCAGTCGTAATGCTCCAATCCCCGCTGGTACTTTACCCATCACGCTCAAAACTTCTAGCCAGTATAACACTCGCTCGCCTCGCAAAAATGTATCCAAATAATCGCAAATTTCTTTGCTCGCCGGTTCAAGACTCGAGCATAGATGGTTGCACCAGTATAGACAACTGTATTGGAGAATGTCAGAGATGTTATCCCGCACCCGCTCATTTAGGTCTTGTATCTCGGCGTTTGACCGATATGACGTCTCCAATTCGCAGATATTGAATCGTAATTCTGTCATCATTGTCCGAAGGCAATAAACCCCTAGCTCGATATTCGCTTGCTTTAAGTCGATTCGAAAGTCTAGTGGGCAAAATGGTCCAATGAGATATTCGAAAATCGATATGTGCCGAACCCGTATTCCCCTTTGTATTGTTGTGTCACGATATAAAAGTGAGCCGAGGTCGTCCACCCATGAGCTCACAATGCCAGTCTCTATTCCTGTGAGTGCTGCGATGGCTTCGTCGCACAGTGCACGGTGTGGAGCTACCCCGATAACTGCTCGCGCTATCAATCTAGATTCTGCTTCTTCCGAATCCACTCGTGATTCTATAGCTGCTAAATACAGCTTATGGAGCTCAATGCTCGCTTCCTCCGCCGGCCCTGCAAGCAGGCGGTCCAGAGGTTGCTTTGGATTCCTGTATTTCATCAGGTATTGACCCAGCGTTTCCACAAATAGGAAAAGTCCGCCGGAGCGATTGACAATATGATCCAGTTGTCTTTCGCCCACCCATGGCTCGGGATTCTGGCTAACATGCAGCTCTTCTGCAACTATTTTCATACGAACCTTGGTGAAATGTCGTATATCTGTGCGACTATGGTCATCTTGGCCAAGGTCTTGACCAACAACGCCGGTTGCATTGAAAAACGATCGAATATCCTTCTCTGGCCGGCTTATTACGATGACTTTGAGCCATTTATTCTGCTGGCATGCTTTTAATAAGTGTCCTAAAAGCTGCATGCGGGTAGCCGGCTCGCCACATTCGTCGAGTGCATCGATCACCACCGCCAATGTCCGCAGTGGACGCGCTTTGAGCGATTGCAATGGACTCAAAAAGAGCTCTACACATGCCAAATCTGGTCCAATTTGTGGGTCGTCACGTAATGCTTGCGCCACCAGGTTTCTGTATGGCCTAAACACACTGGCGAGCCCGTATATCAGCGTTGGGGGGATACGTTTCGTATCTGAGAGAATTGGATCATCACGTCTGCAAAAGAAACTCCCTGCAAGCTGCCTGTTCTCATGAAGTCGACGACAAATCGAGTGCGCGATTGCTGACTTGCCAATTCCAGGCATGCCATATATCCACAGCATTCCATTATCGGTTGAGCTTTGAGAAGGCGTATCATAGTCCCTAGATTGATCTACCCAAGAGGAACTATCGTTTATAACTCGTGTCCGCGTCCCATCCATACAGCCACGGTCATCCTGATAGCTTGCCTTATCGAAAGGGTGAAGTCGTTCCCGGATAAATTCCTTCTCTGGTAAAGATATCTCAGTACTTCCTGATATAATAAACTAGCTTCGACATTCACCAATGTTGGTAATGGCCCTCAAAGTTGCTTCAGGTACCGTAAGGTCGAGATCTTTTTCTAGCCTCTTGAATTGTCCTGCTAGATCCCTAATTATCTTTTCTTCTTCCAATAGTGTCGAGGACTCGAATGATTTGTCTAGTGGCCCATCGTTATTGAATAATAAGCACAAGATTTGACATACCGGTCAAGCGGTTCCTAACATATCCACAGATAAACGTCGCTGGCTCCACAATCAGCTTATAAAATCTTTCAACAATCGGCTCAAGCAGTTCTGCGTCATCATAAAAGGCATCTTCCAAGGGGCGGTCGGCAAATAGAAGGAATTCTTCCATGCTCGTAGCAAGATTGGACACTACTTCATCGTAGCTCTTTTGTTCCTTCAGAAGCTGTTTGGTACAAAAGTTTGAATCCGAGCTGCATACGAAATCAGAACATGGACGTACGTTGAGGGTAACATTTGCCAGACTAGATGCATTCTTCGTCATCGGGTTCACCTATACCCTGTTAAATCCAGGGATGAAGTATATAGACCTAGTTCACCTCTGTAAGAGAAACTCCATAGTTGAGGGATGTGTCGGGTTCTTTCTCTATTAGACTCTCCGCCAGCATGGTGTATTTTTTCACATCTTCTTGGATTTTAATAACGTATTCATATGTGGTCTGTAGCTGTAGTTTTATATCAGCATCGTTCATTAGAAATGGATATAAGACGCGTGCCGTGGGTGAGGGACGAATTTTGAAAGTGACTATAGCCGGCTGACTGTCAAACGTTGTGGCTACTTGAGTTATCAGAAAGAGTATGAGGTATTGGGATGAACATGCCTATCACCAGTGCTCTAGATTCCCAGAATGCTTCTATAGCTTCCTGACCACTGACATCGACACGAGTCTCCAGCTTTCGAAAGGAAATTCCAGCAACGCTGCGCCCTGCTTTGACGGTAACTGTGATTTTTGCTATAGATTGTATTTTTCTATCGATATAATCAATGAGAAATCAGCAAGGACGCTTCATATGGCACAACCCACAGACTATGAAGGGGTTTCCAAGTAGCCGTGTGATCGTCATGTCTCATCATAGCATCGTTACCGTCTATCTGTAGCTTGACGCGGATTTGTGTCGCTGTATCACATTCGATAGAGATTTCTGCGATTTTTTGTAAGACCATTTGAGGGGTGACTAACAGGTCTCACCTTCAAGGTAAAGGATACTGTCTAATTTTTAGTTTTAAAGTATCAATAGAATGATTTGGATCCTACCGATCATCCTATTTCATACTTGTACTGCTCATGATATGACGAGCAGGCTCGATGCAAGGGTTCAAGTCTTTAGGTCAGGGACAACGGGGTCCCAACACATTTGACGTTTCAAAGCATCAATTCCTTAAACTTTGGTGCATATATACCAAGATTTCTTTATTAACAAAGCACAAAGGAGTATAGGAAGCGCGAAAAGAGAGAGTTGGGACAAGATAAATTTGAACTGGCGTATCATAATACCACCCAAATACACCTGAATTACGAGTGTTGGAACTGTTCCACTATCTTTATGCGTCGTGGTAAACGTCAGCCCACTCCTTTCCATACTTGAAATTGGTGAAGTCGAGTCGCACGCATCGCTGCTGTGCATCGGGTGGGAGGGTTCTGATTGCATGGCTTGTCACGCCACGACGGCAATCCTCTGGAACCCATAATAGAATACCTTCATCACACCGGACCCACCCCTCTGAATCCATCGATTTCGAATCAAGAGCAACGCTAGAGGCAGAGATCGAACCCGAGGAATTGAGCAAAACTTTATCCAAAATTTGTGAAAGATTCCTTGAGGAAACGGTTCTATCTTCAAGAAAATAAGTTTTGGGCTTCGTAAGAAGACTGCTTTCCGAGCCACTCACCGGTATTCAGCATCTCTTGAACACTCCAAACGCAGGTTGTGCCGTCAGAAGACCCAGAGACGATACGTTGACCATCTGGAGAATATGCGACACTGGTGATAGTCTGTGTATGACCTTTCAGTGGATGACCCACGGGCGCTCTTGTCGCCGCATCCCATATTCGAATCGTACGGTCATAGGACACAGAGACAATGTTTCGACCATCTGGAGAGTAAGCGACACTCCCAACCGCATTGGTATGTCCTGTCAATGGCTCGCCCACCGGTGTTCCTGTGGCTGCATCCCATATTCGAATGGTACAATCTTCAGAGCTAGAGACAATGTTCCGACCGTCTGGAGAGTATGCGATACCTGTAACCCCTCCTATATGTGCATCCAGTGGCTCGCCAATTGGCGACCCTGTTGCCACATCCCACACTTGAATAATTCCATCTTCAGAGCCGGAGACGATGTATCTACTATCCGGTGAATATGCATTGCTCATAACGAGTTCTGTATACCCTTTCAGAAGTTCGCCAACCAGCGCTCCTGTCGCTGCCTCCCATATTCGGATCACATTGTCGTATGATCTTGAAGCAATATTGAGACCGTCCGGAGAATATGCGACACTTTTGACGTCGTGGGTGTGTCCTTTCAGTGGCTCGCCGACTGGTATCCCTGTCGCGGCATCCCATATTCGAATCGTGCGGTCACGAGATCCGGAGATGATCTTTTGACTATCTGGAGAGTATGCCACACTCTCAACTCCGTCATTGTGTCCCATCAGGGGTTCACCAACTTGGATTCCTGTGGCCGCATCCCAGATTCGAATAGTATTATCCAAAGAGCCAGAAACAATGTGCTGACCATCTGAAGAGTATGCGACACTCGTAACTACGTCGATATGTCCCATTACTGGCTCGCCAGTTGGTATCCCCGTCGACACATCCCATCTTCGAATCGTATTGTCGCGAGAACCAGACACAATGCTACGACTATCGGGGGAGTATGCGACGCTCATGACAGGTGCGGTATGTCCGATAAGAGGCTCTGCAATCGGCTTTCCCGTGGCTGTGTCCCATATTCGAATTTTTTTGTCCGTAGAGCCAGAGACAATATTTCGGCCATTAGGAGAATATGCGACACTCGTGACGCTGTAGACGTGTCCCTCCAGCGGCTTACCCACTGGTGTCCCAGTGTTGGTATCCCATATTCGAATCGTGCGGTCACGGGATCCGGAGACTATTTTTCGACCATCTGGAGAGTATGCTACACTCTCAACGCCGTCATCGTGTCCTTTCAATGGCTCACCCAGAGGTGCTCCAGTTGCTGCATCCCAGATTCGAATCGTATTATCCCAAGAGCCAGAAACAATGTGCTGACCATCTGGAGAGTATGCGACACTCGTAACTACGTCGGTATGTCCCGTTGCTGGTTCGCCAATTGGCTTTCCCATCGTTACATCCCATATTCGAATCGTATTGTCACGAGAGCCAGAGACGATGTTTCGACCATTGGGAGAGTATGCGACGCTCATGACAGGTGCAGTATGTCCCGTTAGTGGTTCACCAGTTGGCGATCCTGTCGCTGCATCCCATAATCGAATGGTATTATCGGCAGAGCCAGAGGCAATGCTTTGACCATCCGGAGAATATGTGACGCTCATGACACTACTGGTGTGTCCTTTGAGTGGCTCACCCACAGGTGCTCCAGTTGATGCATCCCAAATTCGAACAGTCTTGTCTACAGAGCCTGAGGCAACGTTGAGGCCATCAGGAGAGTATGCAATATCTATAATATTTGAGGCATGCCCTTTCCAGAGATCCCCAATCCTGGGCCACTTCTTCATCCGGCCCTCAGTCACTTTTATGAGTTTTGGAAATGACTTGTGTACGGTCGTCCACAGGCTTGATTCTGACGGTGTAAAAGGGAGAGCCGAGAGATAAATATGTGGAGCGCTGGTTGAGATTGGAGCCAAGAAAGAAAGCACGAAGCGCAAGGCATCCTGCGCTAAATTTATGGTATTTTCATTGAACTTCTGCTCAAGATAATTCTGTTAGACTGTTTATCATTTGACTCAGAGAATAGACGTACTCGATTGCATGCGATGATTTTTCGTAGTGCCACAATCGCCGCTGGCACTTTGCCCATCACGCTCAAAACCTCTAACCAGTAAAGAAAACGCTCTCCTCTCAGGAAGGTGTCAAGGAGTTCGCAAACTTCTTTGCTTGCCGGATCAGGGTTTGCGTATAGATGAGTAGACCAGTGGAGACAACTGTATTGAAGAATATCCGAAACTCTTTCTTGCACCCGCTTACTTAGATTTTGTATGTCGGAATTGGGTAGATGCGAGGCCTCCAGTCCGCAGATATTGAATCGTAATTCTGTCATCATCGTTTGGAGACTACACATACTGAGCTCCATGTCTGCTTGCTTTACATCGACTCGGAAGTCTAGTGGACAGAATGGTCCGGTGAAGTATTCGAGAATCGATATGTGCCGAACTCGGATTCCGCCTTGTGTCGCGTGGTCCCGGTAGAGAAGCGGGCCAAGGTCGTCCACCCATGAAGTGACAGTGCCGACCTCTAAACCAGTGAGTGCCGCAATGGTTTCGTCACGCAGCGCACGATGTGGCGCTACCCCGACAACGGCTCGTGCTACCAATCGAGATTCTGCTTCTTCCGAGTTTACTCGTGATTCTATGGCCGCCAGGTACAACTTCTGGAGCTCAATCCTCGCTTCCTCTGACGGTCCCCCGAGCAATCGGTCCAGGGGCGATTTTGGGTTCCTATACTTCATCAAGTATTGATAAAGCGTCTCCACAAATATGAAGAGGCCCCCGGAACGATTGACAATGTGCCCGAGCCGTCGTTCCCCAATCCACGGTTCGGGGTGTTGGCTGACTTGCAGTTTGTCTGCGACCATCTTCATTCGAACCCTGGTGAAATGTTGAATGTCTGTGCGATTATTATCATCCTGGCCGAGGTCTCGACCGACAACGCCGTTTGAATTGAAGAAGGCACGAATGTCATCCTCTGGTCGACTGATCACGATAGCTTTGAGCCATCTGTTCTGCCGACATGCCTTTAATAGGTGTTCCAGAAGTTTCTTGCGGGTGGTTGGCTCGCCACATTCGTCGAATGCGTCGACCACCAATACTAATGTTTGCGGTGGATGGTCTTCGAGAGATTGCAGAGAACTCACAAAAAGCTCTCCACTTGCCAACTGCGGGTCATCACGCAGTGCCTGCGCCACTTGATTTCTGTATGGTCCAAATATCACCGCAACTCCGAAGATCAGCGTTGGCAACACCGATTTAGTCTCGGAAAGAGCTGGGTCGTCACGTCTGCAGAAGAAACACCCTCCAAGCTGCTTGCTCTCGTCAAGTCGACGACAAATTGAATGAGCAATTGCCGATTTTCCGATCCCAGCCATGCCGTAAATCCACATCATCCCGTCAAAGTCAGAATTTTTGAGAGTTATATCCTGATTCAACGATTTGGTTGCCCATAGTATCGTATCGTTTATAATTTGTGTCCGCGTTCCGTCCATACATCCGCGCTCGTCTTGATAGGATGCATTATTGATGGGTTCTAGTAGTTTTCGGAGGGAATCCGTCTCTGTGAAAGGCGTTTAGTGGCCTCTGACATGACGAGCCAACGGCGGGATGCACCGATGTTGTTAAAAGCTCCGGTCTCACTGTCAAGGTAAGGGCTACTATCCAGTTATTAGTTCCCCTATATCAACAGAATGGGACATGACGGACCGATTTTTCTGTTGCGTGCTCGTATCACCCATGATGGGCGGATTTGGGATCAGATTTCGGGACAACAATTGTTGATGCTCGAGCTATAGGTTTTGAGTAGTGGTGACTGGAGACTAATAAACGGAGCGAGATGCGTTTATAGTGGGAGTGTACTACTGGTCCAGTCGAAGTAGGGGTAATATCTGAGTCAGGCTCAAAAGTGGCTCAGCTAGGCGCAAAGACGGGCTCATGGCTGGGCTCACCTGGGCTCAACACCTGGGCTCAACGGCTCCGACTACAGTAGTAAATTCTCGACTCGGCCACACCAGCGTTCAAATGCGTCCAGAAATGTTGCCTCCATCTAGCGCCTCTTGCGAAAAGCCAAATTCCATATTTACTAGCATTATCAGCTCATTCAAGGATATAACCGAGCTGATTACACTATAATCGCATTCTGTCTTCCCTTCCTTGCCACACCCCCTGGACCGGAACTGTACCGCCACTTACATATATCAAAACGAGCTCAAAGAATATCAAGGCAAATTGGCATTCAATAAACTACATTCTCTTTATTACATAATTGACGACGCCACGGTTCATTTTCACCGAGTGCTACCAGACCCTTGTTAATCTTAATATAAGGAATTAAAAGATCTTCTCATACTTCTCGCAACCCATTCGGTTTGATAGAGATCTGTCTGTGACCACTAGCCGTCTCGTAACTCGTCTAGTACGCGGGGAAACATTTGAAAGACCGATACTCTTTCTAGCTCAAGTTGTCTCAAACCGTCAACTACGTAAAGATTACTACACACGAAGATTCCTTCAAAGCATAAGAAGTATAAGAAGCGCGAAAATAGAGAGTAGAGATGAGATACATTCGAGATGGTGTGGCGTGATACTACCGTACTCGAAGGCATCGCAATGACGAGTACTAGAGTCGCTAAACCTTCATTATTTGCCATGATAGACGTCAGACCAAGTGTTTCCGTACTTGAAATCCGTTAGGTCAAGTCTCACGCGTCGCTGCCGTGCGTCAGGTGGGATGGTTCCGATTGCATGGCTCGTCACACCACGACGATAATCTTCTGGGACCCACAGTAGAATTCCTGCGTCACAACGGACCCACCCCTCTGAATCCATCGATTTTGAATCAAGAGCAATGCTAGAGACAGAGATCGGACTGGAAGAACTGAGTAAAACTTTTTCCAAAATATGCCGAAGGCTGCCCAAAAACCCCGAAGGAACGTTTTTTTCTTCAAGGAAATGAGAATAGAACTTTATAAAAGATTACAGCAAATCCACTTACCATTGGTCGGCAACTGTTGAGATTCCCAAACGCAGATTGTGCCATCAGAAGACCCAGAGATGATACGTCGACCGTCTGGAGAATAGACGACACTGGTGATTGGCTGTGTATGACCTCTCAGTGGTTCACCCACGGGTACTCTTGTCACCGCATCCCATATTCGAATAGTATTGTCATAGGATACAGAGACAATGTTTCGACCATCTGGGGAGTATGCGACACTCCCAATCGCTCTGATGTGTCCTTGCAATGGCTCGCCCACCTGTGCTCCTGTGGCTATATCCCATATACGAATGGTACAATCTTCAGCGCCAGAGACAATGTTCCGACCATCTGGAGAGTATGCGACACCTTTAACCCCTCCTATATGTGCATCCAGTGGCTCGCCAATTGGCGACCCTGTTGCCACATCCCATACTTGAATAATTCCATCTTCAGAGCCGGTGACGATGTATCTACTATCCGGTGAATATGTGTTGCTTATGACGCGTTCCGTATAATCCTCCAGAAGCTCACCAACCAGGGCTCCTGTCATTGCATTCCATATTCGAATCACGTTATCATAAGATCTGGAAGCGATATTGAGACCGTCCGGAGAATATGCGACACTTTTAACATCGTGGGTATGTCCTTTCAGTGGTTCACCAACTGGTATTCCTTTCGCGACATCCCATATCCGAATCGTGCAGTCACGGGATCCGGAAACTATTTTTCGACCATCTGGAGAGTATGCCACACTTTGAACGCAGTCAGTGTGTCCCGTTAGAGGCTCGCCAACTGGCATTCTTGTTGCTGCATCCCATATTCGAATGGTATTATCCCAAGCGCCAGACACAATGTGCCGACCATCTGGAGAGCATGCGACACTCGTGACTCCGTCGACATGCCCTGTTGGTGGCTTACCGATGGCCTTTCCCGTCGCCGCGTCCCATATTCGAATTGTATCATCGCGAGAGCCGGAGACAATACTTCGACCATCGGGAGAGTATGCGACGTTCATGACAATTGCGGTATGTCCTATTAGTGGCTCTGCAATTGGCTTTCCCGTGGCTGCGTCCCATATTCGAATTTTTTTGTCCCTAGATCCGGAGACAATGTTTCTACCATCCGGAGAATATGCAACACTCTTGACATCGTGAGTATGTCCTGTCAATGGCTCACCCACTGGTGTCCCCATCACTGCATCCCATATTCGAATCGTACGATCAAGAGAGCCAGAGACAATTTTGCGACTGTCCGGAGAGTATGCCACACTATCGACGCCGTCAGTGTGTCCCGTCAGAGGTTCACCAACTGGCGTTCCCGTGGCTGCATCCCATATTCGAATGGTATTATCCCAGGAGCCAGACACAATGTGCCTACCGTTCGGGGAGTATGCGACATTTGCGACAAAGTTTGTGTGTCCCGTTAGTGGCTCAACGATTGGCTCTCCCGTCTCTACATCCCATATTCGAATGGTATTATCCCAAGAACCAGACACAATCCTTCGACCATCGGGAGAGCAAGCGACGCTTATGACAGATGCGGTATGTCCTAATAGTGGCTCTCCAATTGGCGTCCCCGTCGCTGCATCCCAGATTCGAATGGTATTGTCGGCAGAGCCAGAGACAATGTTTAGACCATCCGGAGAATATGTAACACTCATGACACTGCTATTGTGTCCTTTGAGTGGCTCACCCACAGGTGCTCCGGTCGCCGCATCCCAAATTCGGATGGTCTTGTCCATAGAACCCGAAACAACATTGAGGCCATCCGGAGAGTATGCAATACTCATAATATGTGAGGTATGCCCTTTCCAAAGACCCCCAACTATGGGCCACTTCTTCATCCCGCCCTCAGTCACTCTGATAAGTTTCGGAAATGACTTGCGTACGGCCATCGACAAACCAGATTCTGAAGGTGTAAAAGGAAGGGCTGAAAGGTAGATATGGGGAGCGCTGGTCGAGATTGGAGCCAAGAAAGCAAGCACAAAGCGCAAGGCATCTTTCGCCAAATTTATGATCTTTTCATCGAATTTCTGTTCAAGGCGAGTTTTTTTAGCGTATATATTATTTGAGTCAGGGCACATACTTACTCGACTGCATGTGATGATCTTTTGTAGTGCCATAATCGCCGCCGGCACTTTGCCCATCAAACTCAAAACCTCTAGCCAATAGAGAAAATGTTCTCCCCTCAGAAATGCGTCCAAAAACGCGTAAATCTCTTTGCTTGCTGGATCGGAATTCGCGGATAAATGACTGGCCCAGTGGAGGCAACTGTATTGGAGAATATCGGAAAGGTTTTCTTGCACTCGCACGCTGAGGTTTTCTACGTCCGAATTGGATAGATATGACGTCTCCAGTCCACAGATATTGAATCGCAGCTCCTTCATCATCGTTTGAAAGGTGTATATAGTGAGTTCCACGTCCGCCTGCTTTAAGTCAACTCGGAAATCCAATGGGCAGAATGGCCCAGCGAAGTATTCAAGAATCGATATATGTCGAACCCGAATTCCCCTTTGCATTGTTGGGTCGCGATATAGAAGCGAGCCGAGGTCATCCACCCATGAGCTTACAAGGCTGACTTCTACACCGGTGAATGCTGCAATGGCTTCGTCACATAGTGCACGGTATGGTGCTGCCCCAATAACTGCTCGTCCCACCAATCGAGATTCTGCTTCCTCTGAGTTGCCTCGTGATTCTATAGCGGCCAGATATAACTTATGGAGCTCAGTGCTTGCTTCCTCCGACGATCCTTCGAGCAATCGATCCAGGGGTGGTTTTGGATTCCTATATTTCATCAAGTGTTGACTCAACGTCTCCACGAATAGGAAGAGATCGCCAGAGCGATTGACAATGTGGCCGAGCCGTCTTTCGCCTATCCATGGTTCGGGATGCTGGCTGACGTTCAGTTCATTTGCAATCATTTTCATCCGAACCTTGGTGAAATGCCGAATGTCTGTGCGACTGTTATCATCCTGGCCAAGGTCTCGACCAACAATGCCGCTTGTATTGAAAAATGAGCGAATATCGTGCTCTGGTCGGCTGATTACGATGGATTTGAGCCATCTATTCCGCTGACATGCTTTAAATAGGTATCCTAAAAGCTGTCTGCGGGTAGCCGGCTCGCCACATTCGTCGAGCGCATCGATTACCAGCACTAATGTCCGCAGTGGGTGATCTTCGAGAGATTGTAGAGAATTCAAAAAGAGCTCTCCATCTGTCAGCTGCGGGTCGTCACGCAGCGCTTGCGCTGTTCGGCTTCTGTATGCTTCGAATATCCCCGCAAGTCTGTATATCAGCGTTGGCAACACCGATCTGGTTTCAGAACGAGCTGGGTCATCACGTCTGCAAAAGAAACTCCCCCCGAGCTGCTTGCTCTCGTCAAGTCGACGACAGATCGAATGTGCAATTGCCGACTTGCCGATCCCAGGCATGCCGTAAATCCATAGCACCCCATCGAATTGAGAATTCTTAGGATTTATATCCTGATTTAACGGTCTGGTTGCCCATAAGATACTATCGTTTATAATTCCTGTCCGCGTTCCGTCCATGCATCCGCGCTCGGCGTGATAGCATGAATTATTGACGGGATCCAGTCGTTTTTGGAGGAAATCTTGCTCTGATAAAGCCGTGTCAGTGCTCTCTAAATATAATATAACGAGCCGACAACGAGATGCACTGGTGTTATTAACAGTTCCAAGCTCACCTTCAAGATAAGGGCCACTATCCAATCATTAGTTTCCTAATATCAATACGAGAAAGTATGACGGACCGTGAATTCTGTTGCGTACTCATGTCGCTTATGAGGGGCGGATTGAGGTCAGATTTTGGGACAAGAATTGTTAAGACTTGAGCGATAATTTTGAGTAATGATGGCTTTAGATTGATAAAATAAGTGGGACGCGTTTACTGTATGAGTGTACTATTGATCCAGCCGAAGTGGGCGTGGGTGTGGTATCTGGGTCAAAGGTGGCTCGGCGCGAGGCTGGGCCACCTCCCACTCCTTTAATATATCAACTTGAAACTCCAGGATCTTGCTCCTTGGAAATCTCCACCATCAAGCTGGAGCCCTAGTCCGGTTTGTGGAGAGCTTCAAATGGTTATCGGAGGAAGGTTTGACGACCCTACTGCAACATACAGTGTATAGTCGGACTCATTTTAATGATCATCTTTCCATTGTTTACTCGGTGTGTGAATGTATCGGATTGAGTATGTCTATATGAAATGAGTTTGAGTACATTGGAAGCCTGAATATGGCCACAGATAGGTCATGAACACTACCAGGATAAAGCCTATTCAAAGGAATCACTGACACCTTCTTGAAACGCCGCCTTATTAGCATTCCTAAGTGATATATTCGAATTTTTCACTCTCTTTACAGGCGTATCAGCCTATTTGGTGGCAGCCGGATTGACTCTTGGACCCTACTTCGTAGAAATGAAGTTTCGGACCTTACTGGGCCTTCTCTCCCCCACTTTTGCCAGTAGCCACCAGATATTTGAAATAACTGCAACCAAGTTTGCCGATGGCAGCTGTGAAATAACGACATGGCGACCAACTCAATTACACAACGCTGTTTCGCGGGTGAATCCGGTGCACGTAGAACGACAATATCTACCCATTGACTCGGAAGAAGACGCTCTTGTTCTGTTAAGAGTTTATGGAACTGAAAAGGAAGCCATGTTGAAGGCCCTTGAACACGAATGTTCGCAGGACACCCCGACAGCCATTCTTTCGCCAACCTACGACACTCAATTCCCTACCAAAAACACAATAAGACATCCAAAGCCCCTGCCACACCCACCACCACTCAAGATGACGCCGCTTCATTCCTCAGGTCCCTCGTCCAACCGTATCGACTTGGTGTTCTTCTCTGATGGATGTTTGTAATCAAGTTTTGCTCAAACATACATCTAACGTGTTTTAGATACCGCAGAAGAAGAGTCAAAGTTTCTTGAAGATGCCCACCGACTGGCCAATGACATCTCGGCGAACCAAACATTTTCTACCGTTAAGCCGCTCCTTAACATATGGGCTGCTTTCACAGCGAGTAATGATGTATCGCAAGCGCCTCAATCTTTCACGTGCCAAGCTTACACAATCGCAGAGTGGTATTGGTACAGATAAAGAACCAAAAGAGTAAGTGATTACACGAACAAACTCAACTATTGCTCAAGTTTTTAGTACTGTATTTGGATTATATCGCGTGGGGACGGAATTGAGAGCAATTTATTGCGGAAAGAAGCAAGTTGCTCGCGCCGCATGCGCATCTTTGGGGACGGGATGTGATTATCCCATTCTCTTGGGTGAGCTACCTCTCTATTCTTCTCCAAAATACTGAGGCTGATGACAAACTAGCTAACAGTCCATACTACGGGGGTAAGTCGCTTCTTATTCCGTGGACATTTCTGATCAGCAGTATTAATCGGTTTTAGGCCTTGGTGGAGAGTTCAGGTTTGTTAGGAATTTGGCAACTGGTCCCATCGTTGAAAGTCTTGCTGCAGCATAACGACGGCGTCTGTACTCAATGGTGCTCTCGTCCTACGTCACGAATTGGGACATTCCATCATCAATGGTTCGTCTCCTGCCGTTATTAGTGCCCGCCTCAATGACAGAAAATTTCAGTTGGCGAGGAGTACGACGGGGGCTTCGCCTACTATGGACCTAACTCGGCTCCCTCACCGCTGACAGGAACAATCAAATGGGGAAACTGGCTTTCAAACCCATCAAGAGTCTCGAATACAAGCATCATTCCAGAGCGCTCTGTCTCACCTCTGCAGGCGTATCCTTGGACACTTCTAAATCGCTCAGCTCCTTATACCTCTATCTTCAATTCTTCTGGAACGTATTACTCTCACATGATACGTTGCTCCTTATCTGGACTTCCTCGGACGAGTGATCTCAACGTGCTGTTAGATGGGACGGACATTGGATGGGAGCCGCGGCCTGGGGTTGGTGTCGACAGGTGGCATTATGATATTCTCAGGGACCAAAAACTGTCAGCAGGAACGCACAACCTCACGTTTTCACTCGGTAGTAGTGCCATCGAAGGACAGGCGCAGTTGTGTAGCTTTGAAATCATCGAATACGGAAACCCTACGGAGTCAGTACTGTAGCTCCCCACTTCAATCCTTTCTTACGTCAGCCAGGTTCAATACTGATGTGGGGAATGTGGCCGCCTATCCTACGTAAGCCGTTTGCGATCGTCCGACTCTTTCGGGACATTGTTCGTTGACCCGGATAAAAGGTTCTCTATGTGGAACGGGACAACGTACCGGCCTACCAACGAAGGGTGTCTGATGCGTCAAGTGGTCCTGCCTCACTTCTGCCAGCCTTGTTTGGAAGGCCTGTGGTTACAGCTGCTCAAGCGGGTGGATCTCATCGACGAACTCGTGATTAATTACGATGATCCCGAGGGAAACGTTTATATTCGGCTGACCCCGGTCCCGCTGGGTGAATTCAGGGGCGATCGAATGTCACCTGTGGAGTCACTCAAGATATCTTGGGCACTGAATGGGACAAATTTGCCACAGTATTCCGGTAAAGACGTCATAGTCTTACCGCGCACGGATGCAGTAGGTTCGTGGCAGGTATATACTGATTTTCAGACGGAAGAGGTTCGAGCGAATTCTGTATATCTCAACAGCTCCCGGGTGTTTTCAATCTAGACCACGTCGATTTTTATCAAATTCTAAGGCATACTTCCCTTTCCCGCAACTTACGGCAATACCCGCTTGCCCTTGGTTATCGGCTAAAGGTACGGGCAAACGTCAAAAGTCTAAACAGCTCAATTACGCCACGTTATCCTTTCCCTACCAATGAAGCAGATCATTCCGATCAGTCGCATGTTTGATTCATCAGCGGCGTAAGACTATGATATCCCGGTCTCGACCACGGGGACGCCGCATTCCGCTCCTCGTATTCAAAGAATCTTGCCTAATCCATTTTAGGCTAGATCACTAGCTCTTGCCTACGAGCCTGTCAAGCACCGGGCGAACCGCACCGCTGGATCCGCCAAGCCAACTCGCGGTTTGAGCGGTCAAATTTCTCAAACTGCGCTAGCCATTAATGCTCGGTGCGAGGAGCTTCACCGAGAATGAGGCCCAGGGTCGACGCGTTATTCCTTGGTGCTGACATCCTGCCGCGGTACAAAAGAGCGTTATGGCCCGTCGTTAGATTTTCTCTAGACATGGACCCACGACTTTCAAGGCCACGAGTGGACCAGGATCCACAGAATTACTCGCAATCCCAAGTGTGGACCGTTTCCGGCGAAAGCGAGTATGGTACACACGATACCGTCCACCGAGATAGATCGTCTCTATACTCCTACCACTCTAGAGATATACTGAATTTTGTCAGAGAAATCAACGGAAGGGTCAGTGTGCTTGTTCACGAGCTAGACTTCTAACCATCATGGCTCCAGACGTTCAACAGCACAAGTGAACTTTATCTTCTGCCAACAGGTGTGTACTGATGCCATTTGGGGGGTTACCTGCTAATGTGCTGGCCAGATCAGGAAGAGTGGACTCGCTTGTAGGTTCTCCAGCGGGGTGAATCAACCAATACTGACCAGAGTAACTAGGACAAAGCAACATGATGCGCTGACCCAAGCATATGGTGGATTATTCCCGACCGCGACTCACATCCACTCCAGTTTAGCGCCTGGACCAGCCAAAACCGTTTTGGATCTGGGTAAGCCGGTCGTGAAATTGAAGTTCATATACTTAAACCCGTTGTTCAGGGTGTGGAACAGGCGCATGGTGCTGCTTTTTCTGTATGCTCTGGTTCAAGTGCTAATATGACATTGGCTTTATAGGTCGATCCAAATAGCGAGGGACTACCCACATACGAGTGTCATCGGGGTGGACCTCGCACCGTGCTCCCTGTATACCGACTCGGAGCCAGATAACTATCACTTTGAATTGGACAACGTCTGTGGTTCATTTCCTCGCTTCGATTCCGTCTGACCAAAAGCAGATTGATCTAGGATTGTCGCACTATTTTGACCAGTTTGATGTCATACATGCACGTGAGATAGGAATTGGTGTATGTCCAAGCTTCAACTGGGTTGCCCGAAGCTAATGTCTTCCAGCTTTCGGATTACCGCAAAGTTGTAGAAGAAGCACTTCTCTGTCTCAAACCAGGCGGTCTCGTTTTTTTAACTGAACTCGAGTGGACGATCTACAATGAAGATTTAACCATGTCTTCCCAGCCGGCCTCGGACGATTCACCCAGTGGATCTTGGATGCAACGAATCCTGAACGGTGGGTCGAGTTTCTTGGTAATAAGTCAGGTTATTGATAATACGTATAACAGAAGCGAAAGCTGCTGCATCCAGAAATGGGAGTGATATGTTGGCAATGCAGAATGTGATGGAGGAAGGCCTCTGGACGTGCCCATTAGTCAAGCCATCCACGTGAGTATACACTATACCAGTTAATGGAATGGTTCTAATAGGGAATAGATGTCGCAACGCCAGTCTCTTTATCCCGATTGGTACGCCAGGGGGTGGTAGGTCTTGCTTTTCTCGGGGTTCCGTATAGTTGACTCAGTTTTAGCCAGCGACCCTAACCTTATTTCAAACCTAATGAGGGACAGTCTAATGGTTAGCCGAAGTTCAGTGGGTTCCCTCGGATAGCATCTAACCTTGCTATGCGTAGGGATTTCATCGTAGTCTACACCATTTGTTACTCATGGGCGGAATTCCTCAAGCGGACATTGATCTCTGGTCCTCTCGGGCAGACCAAGGTTCGTTTTCTTTGCTTATTTCGAATTAATAATAACGGCTATTAGAACTCTCTTCTTATCATGGCAACAAATGGATTCGGTTCAATCTCGTATGGGGCCGTCGTCGCTCTCCGGAAGGAGGGCCGGAGTCTCCAACTCCGAGCAACACTCCCGCAGAGAATGCGAGCTCCGCAACCCCAAACTTCCGGTTCTTTATATATGAATCCCAAGAAGAGTCGTTGAATGCGGCTCGAATTCGTAGAATGTAGCGACCCATGGTGGTCCACCTACCGCAAGATTTCTTTAGCTTTATTGATGTTTATAGTCGTTTCTTGTACATAGACCATTCGTGATCTCAAAGTGTCTCAAGGATGTAGAAACTATGCAAGGGGTAGAAAGATTCCAATCGATGGAAAATACCAAGGAACAGACTACGTACATGAAAGCACCAACGGATAGTTTCGCATGTAGACAGAGACTGCCATGTGAGCTTTGGAGAGTGCGAGGCGCAGATGACGCGAAGCAAAGGGAGACTGAGAGTGAGAAGGAACGGCATGTAAAGCGAGAGTAAAGACGATGGAAATCACAATGTGGGTTCACACCACGAAGAATGTGCACGCACTTGGAGATGGTATGGTGAGAGGTCCACGGACCTCGGAGTAGTAGGAGAATGATGATAACAAAACGGGGGGGAAGAAAATGGAAACAGCAATAGCACAACAGTGCATGGGTTGGAAAGAGTGTGTGGGTTCTCAGAACAACGAGGGGGGGAAGAGTCAGATAGTCAGATATGGAAAGAGATAGATAAGCCCAAACAGAACGACGGCGGGGATGGAGTATGGTATCATGGCGTATTTTTTTGGTGTCTTGGTCAATTCGTCCAAGGGGGCAAGCAGGCAGGCAGGCACACGGCGCCCATTTTCGTCTTAGAGCCCCAAATCCTCTAATAGTCGTTTTCTCTCCTCTCCGCCAATGTTTCGTGTAGCACGGCGGGCTAGGAGTTTCTCGGTTCGGTACTTTTCGTACAGCACCTCGCGCGTGTTGACCTTGAGGCCGCGGAAGTGTGTGCTGAGCACTGCAGTCCGGAGTGCAACAAAATCACAGTGTGCTGGGTCGAGCACGTCGAGGGTACCCCACTTGTACTTGCGCGTGAACTGGCCGCGGGGGAACGTTCTTGCTGGGCCGTACTCGGAGGCTGCCGCTGCTGCGAGAGCGCGTACGTTTTGCGGTGTCTGGTATGAAGTGGGGAAAGAAGAAGGCGGTGTGGAACCCCAGCTGCGCCTGTTAGCTACGCTGGCGGGGGTTGGTGGCTCCAGGTCCGTGGGCGTCATAGGTTCTCCGTGGGCGGTCCCATTGGTGGTCGCGTGCTGTGTGGCATCGGAAGAAGGGGAAGCTGGGTCGCTGGCATCTGGATTTGCCGTCGTGGCAGCTGCAGCCTGCTGGCGGCGTCTGCTCGGAGGCTGGGGTGACACCATTGCAAAGGGCAGCAACGAGTCTAGTACCGTTCTGGTGAGTCGGGACTGTGCACCCACTTCACCATCAGGTAGAGGGGGTTGTCCTTCGTCCCCGTCACTTCGGTCGGGGCTCACGTCGAGGGCACTCCGCCTTCTTCGGGATTGAGAACGCTCCGTGCCAGTAAAGCTTTTACGCGAGCGAATGCGAATGACAGGACGAGCTTTGCGGTCTTCATCTTCACCTTCACCATCGTCTTCCGACGGACTCGCGTCTTCGTGCGCCTCGTCCACGGTAGCGCGTCTAGCGGGTGTAGGTGTCTTTGAGCCGTTCGACTTGGACTTGGATGCTTGGCCGCCCGTCGAAGCCTCGAAAACACCAAAACCGATTCCTGCTCCGTCGAGCTCTTTGCGCACCGTACGCTTCACGGAGCGCAGGCGGCTTTCGGTGAGCGTGTCCGTGCGTGCAATGATGGGCAAAACGTTGACACGGGCGGCGAGACGCTTGATGACGCGGATCTCGGCCGGGTTCATGCAGAGGGCATAGTCGGAGGGGGCGTCTTCGTCATCGTCGGATTCGATATCGGAGACATTGTTGTCATCCGATGTTCTTCCCATAGAATGACCCGCTTGTGACTTGCTTTGTCGGGCTTTGACACTGGTAATTGAGTTCGGATCGATGAGATAAAGGCACCTAGAAACAAGGGTTAGCGGTTTAATATAAATTTAGAGATATGACACCTACAAATGAACGTGCTGATCGCCTTTACTTTGCCTGACGACTTTTGACTCTTCTCCCATGGTTTCGTCAAACTGGAGATCCAAGTATTTGACGAGCGCTGTGACATCCCTTTCCAGCCGAAGTTCCTTGCCGTCTGAAAAGTCGAGCCCGGGTGTATCAATGAGGGTGAGCAAGACTCTGTCGAACCGGTTCTCCGCAATCTCGACGCAAGCGGTGCGGAGCTCCCGTGTGCTCTTACGAGAAGTGGCCACAAAGGCATCTACAGATTGCTTTTGCTCTGGAGTAGCAGCAGGAGAGATGATAGAGGTGTCCAGGAAAAGTTTGAGGAGCGCAGTCTTGCCTGTCCCTCGTGCGCCCGCTATCATAATCTAGACACTATTAGCATTATAAAGACGACGTATTCGGGCTGGTTGCTTACGTTTAGAGTGGGCGCGACCTTTCGCCTTTGTGACCGAGATTGGCTGACGGTGCCCGTCCTCACAAAGCCGCCTCCAGAACTGACTCTAGAGGTAAATAAGCTGGCAATACCACCTCCTGAGCCAGCTCCGTCTGGTGTGGCAGCTCGAAAAGGACGATGAAAGCCGAGAGAGGGCGTAAATCGGCCGCTCTTGCTCGCCTTTCTCGAAAGTGTCTCCTTTTCATCTCGACTGTCTTTACGAGCGGCTTTGACGTCGTTAATGTCGACCAGGTTCTCTGGCCAGGGAATGCCCTGGGGCAGCAGCGACGGCAGAGACGGCGAGGTCTTGATCGTGCCCTCTTCCTTCTTCTTCGACTTGCCGCGGAGTGAGATTCCAAGAACCATGTTTAGAAAAAAATAATGGGTATCACTGGGCTTTAATGCTCTCCGAAAGCCAGCAACGGCAGAGGGTCAGGGTCGAGACTAAAAGGTGCTTAGGCCGCCGTTGCGCCGTTCTAAGGTAATAGGCACCAAGCGGAGTTTCACGCAAAGTTTCGGAATTATTTCACTCAAGCTCGATTCTCAGACTTCCGTGTGAATTCTAGCCCTTGTTATACACCGCTTATGCGACATCCACTAGTTTGGTATTATCCTTGACATCTTTGGTGCTCTCCTTTTGCGCAGCAGTCGTGTTTACCCTTCGACTGGCAGGCTGTCTGGCATAGAACTCGCCAATAATCTTCGGGTTGATACGGTTCAACAACTCCTTGGGGAAGATGCGCAAGAGCGACCAGGCAAGGTCGAGAGAGTCAAAGATGGTGCGTGATTCGTAGGCACCTGTTACACGTCATACATTAGTAAGAGCTTCTAGCCACTAAAGAAGATCACTCACCCTGTCCGACAAACTGCGTTTCAAACTTTTCCAAAAACTCCAAGGCAAGCTTGTCTTCACTCGAAAGCGCTTCTTCACCTACTACTGCTTTCATGGCGGCTGCGTCACGACCGATGGCGTACTTGGCGTAGAGCTGGTTCGACACGTCTCCGTGATCTTTGCGCGTCAGTTTCTCGCCGATAGCGCTCTTCATGAGACGTGAAAGAGAGGGAAGCACGTTGATGGGTGGATAGATTTGCTTGTTGTGGAGTTGTCGGTCTACGAAGATCTGGCCCTCCGTGATGTACCCAGTCAAATCGGGAATGGGGTGAGTGATATCTAGGAGGACAGTTGAGCTTAAACCAAGCATGGGAAAAGGTACGTCACTTACCATCGTTAGGCATGGTCAAAATGGGGATTTGGGTGATTGACCCGTTTCTTCCTTCGACTCGTCCAGCACGTTCGTAGATGGTCGATAAATCCGTGTACATGTATCCTGAGCAGATGTCAGGATCTTTCTCGATGAATGAAGTCATACTTACCAGGATAACCTCTTCGTCCGGGCACTTCTTCACGAGCTGCACTAACCTCACGAAGCGCATCGGCATAACTACTCATGTCCGTAAGAATGACCAAAACGTGCTTCTCCAATTGATACGCATAGTATTCGGCAGTAGTGAGTGCCAACCGAGGGGTGATGATGCGCTCGATGGTAGGGTCGTTTGCGAGATTGAGGAAGAGGGTGACACGGTCGAGGGAGCCGTTTTCCTCGAAATCCGACTTGAAGAAACGTGCGGTTTCCATGTTCACACCCATAGCCGCGAACACGATGCTAAAGTTGTCAGAGGAGCCATCGAGGACGTCCTTGGAGGGCCCCTTTACCAAGCCTGCTTGACGGCAGATTTGTGCGGCAATCTGTATTATGCTTTAAATCCAAGTTCAGGATATTAGTGGGCAGCCTGACCTCGTTGTGTGGTAGACCGGCAGCAGAGAAGATTGGGATCTTCTGCCCACGTGCGATAGAGTTCATGACGTCAATGGTAGAAATACCAGTCTGGATCATCTCCTCAGGATAAATGCGCGAGTATGGGTTGATGGGTGATCCTACCTTCCACGTCAGTCTTTCGCATCAGTGAAACGAAGCTAGCAAGACTGACCGTTGATATCCAAGTAATCCTCTGCAAATACTTTGGGACCTTTATCGATTGGATTACCACTACCGTTGAATATCCTGCCCAACATGTCCTCTGCCACCGGCAGCTTCATGCTTGAGCCGGTAAACTCGACATGGGTCGATTTGACGTCTACTCCGGCAGTACCTTCGAATACTTGAACGATTGCCTTCTTTCCTTGTACTTCTAGCACTTGGCCACCACGACGTGTTCCGTCGGGTAGCGTGAGTTGGACGATCTCGTTGTAAGATGGGAACTATTTGGGTGTTATATAGGAACGAAACGCCCACATCGAGCGTACTTTGACGTTATCTAGCACGACCAAGGGTCTGTTTGAAGACGGTATAAGCGAGTGGCGACACCACACCCAAAGAGAGCATCATACCCGTTGATAGCAGAGACGGTTCTGTAGTCTGAGCGATAGAAATTAAGAGTATATTTAGCGTCTCATTTCGATAAAAACTATGCATCCAACACTCACCGAGTCGGGGATGGACATTGTATTCTCTGGTGACGGCAGCAGCGTTGAGAGCGGCTGCCTCTTTCGCAGATAATCTTGCATCAGCCATTGTTTATTTGATTTGCTGTAAGCCGAGTCGTGGCCAGTTATGGTCAAGAGCAAGATCAGAGCCACTCCTTTCCCAGCCTCACGCCTAACCTTCTTCGACCGCTCATTAACAATCCAAATTCGTATTCTTCGCGACAAACGCGTCTTATCTTCTTGTTTGTCGGTGAATAGTATTATAAATACCTTTCTCGCTTCGCATCCGAGCCGTTTGAGACGGTTGGCACGATGAGCACTACAGGGTCCAATGAGAACAAACGGTGAGGACGCTACTTCCTAATGTCGTAACTCATTCTCCAGTAGAATTTTATACCTTCAACGTGAGAATCAGTAGCCTACGACGCGTTGCCCCTTAACCGAGCCTTCCAGAGGTCGATATCGAAACTACTACCACAAAGAGCTATCGAGTAGACGTCAAGATAAATAAAAGCGATGTGGAAATGACTCACGACGACCAGTTGTCCACTTGGAAACCCAAGGAGAGCCTGTTAGTTTGCGTTTAGCCATGCTCGTGAACCTCGTTCTAATTCACTTGAATCTAGGGAGATTCCAGATGAATCAAAACTCTCGGTCACCATTAAATCTGGGCATAAAATTGGAGGCATTTCATTTGGGAAGGTCGCAGCACAAGCGGAAATCAGTAGTCAAGAGGCAACAGACGCATTTTGGGACTCTAAAGAATCCATTTCGTGTGAGTTTCATGGGAATGTGTGGACCACGTTCTAATATTCTTGCCTAGGCAGCACCACTTTCGACCAGTTGCCCGCCATTGTGACGTTTAAATTTCGTCCCTCACAAACTGTGCGTGCAATCAATCGAAATTCGTATAGACACTGATTACCGGCAAAGTCGGAGGCTACGCGGGCCGCGGTGGACAACTTGCAAAAGAAAATGGAGAGCTACCGTAGTGTCATGTCAAGCAAAGCAGAGTGGTACGTTGACATTGCACTAAAGTATGGTTGCGCACTAGCAGATGTAGGTCTCGTATTTCCAGAAGTGGTCACTTGTTAACGGCCTACAGTTGAACCCGATATCCCATATAGCATTTGGCATCGTCTCGCTTACATTCGATGTGCGCTTTTTTCATTTCATTTCTCATACCGAGCTCATTTCTCTACCAGGTTCTGACAGAACAACGCAAGTTTGACGATATGGTTTCCGACCTTGCTTCGAACATTGGCCGGATACTCCCATTCGCACAAAGGACGTTGGATGACGCGCTTTATGACGCTGAAGATCAGGTGGAAGATGTGGTCAGGAGGTTATACGAATTGATCGTCGATGCCGCAACCTTTATCTGTGGATACGCTAAAAGGTGTCCTGCTGGTAAGAGCCGCATATTCCAAAGTGCCCTTCAACAGCTGATCAACAAATGTACCAGTGAGGACGCTCAAGTCGGCGATACTCCCGGGTGATCACGCCAAAATTGAGGAGTTTAGTGGCAAGTTTGCCCAGCTCAAGGAGGATTTCGACCGGGCTGTTGACGTGGAGGCCCTGAGGCTCGCGAGGAAGGCAGAGATCGATCGTCTCCTCGACATACTACGCCCCGTGCGGGAGGCCAATTACCAAGAAGACCGCGGATGTATGGAAGGCACAAGAACGGCAGTGCTCGATCAAATCGCCGCATGGGCACAAAAACCAGTTGAACAAGACCCATCGTCAAAGAGCCCAGAAGCCACAAACATATTCTGGCTTTATGGTATGCCCGGCATCGGCAAGACAGCCGTCGCCACCTCTTTGTGTGATCGACTGCACAAGGACAAACATTTGGGAGGAAGCTTCTTTTGTAGACGCGACGATCCCGTCCTTCGAGAACCAAAGCGGGTCATACCGACTTTGGTTTCTAAACTCGCCGCCCTCTGGACCCCATTCCGCACCCTCGTCGCTCAAGCACTACGCGACGACCCTCATCTGAACCCAGAATCTCCAAGTGGCGAGATTCTGTTGCAGCCTTTGAAATCACTACAAAAGCATCCTACTCGTCCACTCGTGCTAGTGATTGATGCGCTAGATGAGTGCGGAGATATCGGAACGCGCAAGAAGCTCCTAAATTGTCTACTAAACGCATGCAAGAGGGTTGATTGGCTCAAATTAGTCGTCATCAGTCGTCCAGAACGTGATATTCAAGCTCTTCTGGGAGCTAGTGGGGTGACAAGTAGGAACCTCGCCGAAGACGACCTGGATCGGAGCGACATCCGGCATTTCACAGAAGAGCTCATGCGCTCATTGGTGGAGAGTCGTGGCCTTCCAGATGCGTGGCCAGGCGAGACGCGACTTGATCAAATCATTGCGCGCTCCGGGGGTCTTTTCATTTATATCGAAACAATAAGTCGAATACTAGAAATTTCAAAAGACCCGGATGCACCGCTAGATCTTATTCTAAGTGGGGAATCCAGGGAGGACTACAGCGAACTCCATCAGCTATATTCAACAGCAATCGCCTCTCGGGTTGGACAGGAATCAGACAAGTTCCGCTCTATTGTTGGAGCTCTTATCGCTGTCGCCATGCATCGCCCGCTGTGCGATGATACCTTTGCCCAGTTGGTTGGGGAGAAACCTCACGTCGTAAAGGCGTGGGTGGATGATCTTGGCTCGGTACTGTACCGAGACGAGTCGCAAAATGGTGGAATTCGCGTTCGACATTTGACGATTCTCGAATTCTTGACGGGGCCATCTTGTCCATCAGAACTTCGAGTCGACTTGGGGCAGGCAAACCAAGACCTCGGCGTTCATTGTTTGAAAGCAATGGAAAAGGAACTACGATTCAATATTTGCGAAATGAAAACCTCCTACCTACCTAACTCCGACGTAAAAGGCCTTGCTGAAATCGTACAGCAAAAGGTGTCGGATGCTCTTCAGTACAGCTGCTTGTACTGGTCTCATCATGTATGTTTCCACTCCGGTGTAACGAGTGAGGAGATTCTCAAGCCACTGGAAGCTTTCTTTACTGGAGAGAAGCCGTTGTTTTGGTTGGAAGTTTTGAGCGTAATGGGCAAAGTTCCAGTCGCTATCTCCACTTTACGCCAGCTCAAAGAAAGTAAAAAGGTATGTATCAAGTTCCCTTTCTTGAAGCGCTATTAACGAAATGGACGTTGGTTGTTAGTATCACAAGAGCTCCATCCAAGGCTCCGTTGAAGACCTGCTGCGCTTCGTCTTGGCCTTCACCATTCCAATTTCCACCAGTGCTCCCCATATCTATCTTTCAGCACTTCCGTTTATGCCATTGGGATCTGGCCTATGGGAACGAGTGCACAAGTCATTCTCAAATGTCATGGACGTTAGTCAAGGGCGGATGAAGTCATGGCCTGCGCGTGCAGGTGTATGGAAGGGGCATGAAGATTCGATCTCTTGCGTGGCGCTTTCTCCCAATGGTCGATATGTTGTCTCTGGTTCAGAAGACAAAACCATCCGAATTTGGGACGCGGAAACTGGCGTGGCAGTGGGTGAACCACTGCGGGGGCACAAAGGCTTTGTCTCCAGTGTCACGTATTCCATAGACGGGCATCATATCGTGTCCGGCTCTAATGACGCTACTATTCGGATATGGGATGCCGAAACTGGTGCGCCTGTTGGGGAGCCATGGACAGGGCATACCGCCGATGTTCTTAGTGTTGTATGCTCTCCAAACGGCCGCTATATTGCCTCTGGCTCTAAGGATTGCACCATCCGGATATGGGATGTTGAAACAGGCACGCCAGTAGGCGAGCCATTCAGTGGACATACGGAATCCGTTGAGAGAATTGCATATTCTCCCGATGGTCGACGTATTGTCTCTGGCTCTGGTGACTACACCATCAGAATTTGGGATGCGGAGGCAGGAGTGACAGTTGGCCAACCTTTAGAGGGACACGGCGACTGGATAACCAGTGTTGCATATTCACCCGATGGCCAAAACATTGTTTCCGGCTCTTGTGACCAAACAGTTCGGATCTGGAATGCGGAAACAGGTGCCCTGCTGCATGAACTAAAGGGGCACCTTGGTCCAGTCACCTGTGTTGCCTATTCACCTACCGGCGATAATGTCTTATCCGGCTCTTTTGATCAGACCATACGAATGTGGAACGCACAAACCGGTGTCAGTGTAGGCGAACCACTGCGAAGACATACCGATACGGTTTTCAGCATTGCCTACTTTTCGGATGGTCAAACCTTTATCTCTGGATCCCAAGACAAAACCATCCGGGTTTGGGACGCAAAAGAAGGCTTTACTGCGACAGACCAGTCGTCAGAGGAAAGTCTCGATTGGGTCCTCAGTGTTGCATACTCCCCAAGCGGCAAGCATATCGCCTCAGGTTCAAGAGATTGCATTATCCGAATATGGGATACAGAGACGGGTCGATTAATAGGAAAACCGCTGAGCGGCCATACCGATCGAATCGCGGCAATAGCCTATTGTCCCTCCAGGAGCCGTATTGTCTCAGGGTCCGAAGACTCTACCCTTCGAATCTGGGACGTGGAAACGGGCGAGCTAGTGGGAAAACCACTGGAAGGGCATACCTATCCCGTCACCAGTGTCTCATACTCACCCAATGGCGAGTATATCGTATCAGCATCTGCAGATGCTACTATACGATTGTGGAATGCAGGAACCGGAGCTGCGGTAGGGGAGCCATATCAAGGACATAGCAGCCGAGTCAATAGCGTCGTATTCTCACCTGACGGTCGATATGTTGCCTCGGGCTCGTGTGATAAGACCATTCGAATCTGGGATATTGAAACTGGTGTGACGGTGGGTGAACCGTTGAAGGGCCATACCGACTGGGTCAACGGAGTCGTGTATGCACCCGACGGTCGACATATCGTTTCATGCTCTCCGGATAAGACAATTAGGATATGGGATGCTGAAACAGGCGCAGCGGTGGGTGACCCGTTGAAAGGTCATGATAGCGATGTTACAAGTGTAGCATACGCTCCGGATGGTCGACTCATTGCTTCGTGTTCTTGGGACGGGGCCGTCCGTATTTGGGATGCGGTAACGCACAAGGAGATAGGCGTGCCTTTGAAAGGACACATAGGCTACGTTCATGCTCTTTCATGGTCGCCTAATGGTCGCCATATTGCTTCTGGCTCTGAGGATCAAACCGTCCGAATTTGGGATGTTCCGGATGGAATTGAACATGGTGAGTCTACTAGGATATCAATTCCAATGGCTCATAAGGACTTGCCCTTTTTAGACACTAACAAGACAGCTTTTATTCCCCGTGGTCTCGGGGATAAAGACTCCAAACCATCCCTTCCTCTCAATATAGCGTCAGGTCGGGTTATTCCAGACAACCTAGTCGATTCCAATGGGTGGGTCAAGTCTCCAGACGGACTCTTGTTCTGGGTTCCAGAGGACTGTCGAAACGGCCTTACTAGCCCTGCCACGATGACTATTCCTACCACGAGTCGATATCGAACGGTCCGAATCGATTTTTCCAAATTTTGTTACGGGACTTTATGGAAGGATGTGTATAGAGGTGGACCGTAGTAAGAGTTCTGTGGCACTAGAATGTGGCTTGTACAATTCGTATTTTTTGAAAAATAGCCGATTTGGAAAGTCAATCTAGAAGTTGCGCCGCCCACCGGAGCAAGTCATCTCGCCTCGGCCCACCGACGCCAATGCAAACGTCGTCAGGAAGAGGCGCTATTTCCGAATCCAGTCATGGCGCGATCGAGTCAGTGCCGTCGACCGACTCTCACACCGCCATGCCGACGCCGCCCCGACTCTCACGAGCCGGCGTAACGAATCCGGGCACAGCCATCCCGAGGCCGCCCTCTGACATAAAAGGAAGGTGCGCCTCTCGACCTTTTTAGTTGCCACAACCCCAGCTTATCACTCCACGCAAAACAAAATGGATATTCTCGCATCAATTTCTGGAATCAAACCAAAAGTCCTTTTAGATGATGGACAAGAAGTAAAGATGAGCTCGATGACAACGTGAGTTTTTCTGCCTTTTTCTGGATGCTCAAGCTCATCGAATCAATTCATTAGTGAGAACTTGTGGAAGATCAAGGTTGGGAAATTCTAGTTGAGGTAGTCTAATGCTGACGCTCAATTTCGCAGAGAACCGGGGGTCACTACATTTGCAGCTGCCCTGTACGCATTCCTCACTGTCTCATTGCTGAGTACTGAACATTGTTATTTAGGCTTGGATCTACCAAAAGACTCCCGTAGATGCACGTACTTGCCGTCACCTGAAAGAGCTCTTCGGTTTCAACGTATGGAACATCTTCATCTATTCATCATCTACTAACGGTATCTCTACCATAGTATGAGCAAATTCGCATAAACAACAACCCGGCCGTACCAGCCCAGACCAAAGCTAGCACTCCTGCACCAGACGCCACCCCAACGAACAAACGAAAGCGCGTTGCTCGTGCAATCTCCGTTTCCGAGGATGATTCCGATTCGGATAATGACACGGACAACAAGACGCCGCGCAAGAAAGCCAAACACGACGCCCCGAACTCCTCTTCATCCATTTCTTCTGCCCCGTCTACCATTGCCGTCTCGGTTCTCCTTGCACAAACGTGGAAGGAAGATAAGGGCTGTGACCCAACTGGATACTGGATCTCCGAAAAGCTTGATGGTGTCCGGTACGTCGATACTTTGGGCAATGTCTGACTCGCCATTGACTCTGCATTCAGCGCATACTATTCCAAAGGGGCATTTTATAGCCGCCTTGGGAACAGATTCTATGCGCCAGATTCCTTTTCTGAGGATTGGAGTTAGTGTACTTCCATTGAGTATCGACATCCTCACTTACCTTCGGTTGTAGAGTCAAAACTCCCAAAGAATGCTACGCTCGATGGCGAGGTCAGTCGTTGCGCTTCCATTTGTATTCGTTATTAACGCGACGCAGCTCTTTACTGGCCGCAACAAGTTCCAGGATACGGTGTCGATTGTCCGTTCTGGCTCGTCGAATCGTTGGCCAGAGGTCACCTATTATGTAAGTGTACCAATTCTTGACCTACACGTCTTCCTGACTATATCTCGTCTAGGTCTTCGATGCACCATTCCTTATGAACAAGCAATTTGAAGAACGCCTTGCGTTCCTGAAGTCCATCTTTGGCGAACCCGACGCGCCCACGTACCCAAACGTCCGTGTTGTCGAGCACACAAAGTGCAAGGGCAAATCCCACGTTCTCGAGATGCTCGAGCAGCTTCAGAACAAAGGTGCTGAGGGGCTTATGCTGCGCCAGCCAAAATCGTCAGTCCGCCTTGCCTTCATAAAGTCGTCTATGATGCTTACCTCGTTTTCCGACAGAATGTACGAGACCAGGCGTTCTTCGACCCTCCTTAAAGTCAAGACGTTTTACGACGCAGAGGCGATTGTCATTGCGCATCATGCTGGATCGGGTAAAAACGCCAATGTGACGGGTGCCATCGAGTGTAGGATGGAGTGTGGTAAAACGTTTAAGATTGGTACTGGATTTACCGACGCGCAACGTCGCAAGCCACCGAAGATTGGCTGCATTGTCGTGTACAAGTTTCAGGAGCTCAGCAAAGCTGGACATCCTAGGTTCCCGGTGTTTGTTGGCGAGGCGATTGACAAGACTGTGCCCAAGGATGCGGTGATTCGCGTGCTGGATGCGGCCGATGATGATGACGAGTAATGTACTTGTGTTTCAAAATGTTTCAAAAAAAAAAAAAGACGTGGGAAATGGGGTTAATTTGATCGTCTCTATATGTTATCCTATTACCTATGCGCTATTTGTGTTTATGCAATCCGTTTACCCGTACCCAAGTTCCAAGTTGCTATAATGAGTGGAGCTCCAACAGCCAGCCCGGCTATTCGCAACTTGTCCATGTCAAATACCGCTTTGCGTTGGAGCTTGGCGGTAATATGACGTTAGATTACGTCCAAAGAAGCCATGAAGATTCACAAGATGCTGAATACATTGGAGTATAAGCCCATACCAGTCGAGGTTTGGGCCTGACCTAAGTCTGGCGACAAAGGTCTCCGATTGTACTATTGCCGGGTGATCTTCGGTTATCTACCGGGTTGGGTTCAAAATAGTCGAGAGCGGTTCGCCTTCCATATCGAAAACGGTAACTTCCAGTCTCGTGTTTGGAGCTTTGGTTCGAAAGCATTAAAGTTGTACTGTTCGAGCCTGTTCAGATACGATATTGTGGGTATCTAAAAACAAGGCGGTTCAGTATTCAGGTTTCGTGTTTTCATCATATACACTGAGACTGACCGCAGAAGCGAAAACTGGCCAGATTTCGGTGGGAGCTTTCCCACCTTCAGGCTCGAGCATACCACGTGCGGTACGTATATGATCATGAGCCATACTAGCCACCTCGTACACTACGTCCTCTATCCCGTGCGCATCTCCGCCGTGGCGGAATACGTCTTCCTGCACGACTCCATGTTTTGCAGTTAACTCTGCTGGTAGAAGTAGTTGTCTACGAGAAGCATGGTATGGGAGAGATCGGAGATGGGTTGCAATTGTATGGGCGAGACCGAGGTGTGATGCTACATGCGGGTAGACAGTGGATGTAGATGAAGGGGATACCAGGGAGAGAAGAGCGTAGAGAAGCGTGCTTGATGTTGATTCGGCGTGCGAGTTCAAGGACTCGACGGTTGGAAATCCGGGAGAGGTCACTTCCGATACCTAAGGGTTATCAGTCGTTGTGACCTAGCATTGAGACTACGAGCAGAAATATACGTACCCGTGCATCGACTATTCTGCGAAGATGGTAGGCCGGCACGGACGACGCCGCTGATTGCATAGCAAGGGCAATTGGTTGTTTGGGAGGATTCCCCTGTGAGGCCACAATGTCAATAGTTCGTACATTCTCAGAAATACCCAAATGTACCTCGTATAATGACTTGATAGCATCCCGCCAAAATTGTAATCTCATCTGGGCAATGACGGCTTGTGTGGTCGAATCAGGAATCATTGCTAGTTCTGCCTACGAGGAAAAAGACGTAAGAAAATGCAATATAGATGGTAAATAACTCACATAAAATGCACGCAACGCAAAATATCTGGCTCGTAGATTTGCAGGATACGCTGAAGAGGTCAAAAAAGCGTCGTAATCATACTTTTTGACCAAATCTCGGCAATAAGCAAAAGGTTCGTCTGTTCCTCCAGTATTGGCTCTATTTGCTATCATCCGTCTGTTGCCAGCTCGAGCGAGAAGGCTATAATATTTTCCAACATGCTGCATCCGGGACATTTGTGTCGTATTTTGTATCCTTAAGAGCATTTGTTTCATAATTTAGAATGAAATGACGAGAAAACACGAAATGGCGGTCTTGGTTAGGTCAAAGGTTATGTGAACCAAGTTTAATAACCATAATATTAGTAAGCGCAATATCTATCGATGAGGATATGACATAGTGTTTAGGAGGCATAGAGCCATAAATAGAACCCGGTCACAAAATTGAGGACGAGGCCATACCTGACGGCGGTCTGCATCCCAGGTGAAAAAATCAAGCTTGGAGAGGGGTCGACCGCCGTATCAAAGAACCTTACACGGCTTCTTGGGGGGCTACTTGAGCCGATTAAACCGGCGGTCTCTTCTGAGGGTAGAGATGAGAGGGGTTCTCTGTCTTGCGTACCGCCTTCTTCGGCTGCGTCTTCGTGGGGACTATTGGCACCATTAGTGGCTCCTTGTGTACTTTCGTTATCAACGGAGAGCGCGGCATACATCTCCACTGCTTCTCTGTTCAACTCTGGCCATATTTCTCCATCGAAGAATGCCGGTGGTCGTACCAGTACGTCGCTCGCCACAGCAGAACCAGCGATAAAAGGGAAGAAAAAAGCAAAAATGAGACCTTGTGTCGTTGCTCGAGCAGGAGAACCGTGGATGGTAGTCGGAAGGAGATAAGACAGTAAAGAAGACGTTCTGGATGTGGATTCGGTATCAGAACTTGCTGATGGTGACTCTTCGAATATTGACGGCTGGGTTATTGAATCGAGCCACTGCGATTCTAGCTCATGGGCCTGTGCCGTGCTGGGTGCTACACGAGATCCATGTCATTTTAGACTCATGGAGGCATATGGAAGTACATACCCCAAGCTGGAGTAGATCCTTCCGGTCCGCTGCTACTGCTCGTATTTGCATTTCTTCCAAACATAACACGCCTGAACAACGCCCGGACGGACTGGACATCACTAGAAGATAATCCAGCATCCGTTAGTCTGTCATATGCCCGTGGTATCTCAGAGGTCATCTAGAGTGTTCTCTTATTAGTGGCATTGATCGCACTTGCAGAGCAGGCTACGTACGGCCTCATTTCCAATCGAATCTTGATCTCCGGGGCTTTCAATTTGCGTTGCAGCACAGTGTAACCATATCCTATCCCGTTCCGCGGCCTCACCATCCTCATCAGCGGTCTCCTTTCCCTTTGCTTTGTCCTGTGTCCAACTAGTTGGCAAAGAAAGAGAGAGCCTGCTCAGCCCTTCGTGCTTCTCCTCTGACTCTTCATGAGAAGCGAGTGAACTTGCGGACCGTAGCATACTTAGTGGAGTATGCGCGGCAAGCATGCGCCCCGAGTGGATAAGTCTCAGCTGCTTATCGAGGAGCTCTGGACGTTGTTGACGCATCTAAATATGGATGAGTTTTTAGACTAACACCCGAGCAGATTGCATACAGCATGTGTGACGCTGGCGCCCGTGTCTTCCGGAGCCATTTCGAGTAGCATATCTGGTGCTCCATCTGTAAACCGAATAGCGAGGTGTATCTTGGCTGGATCTGGTTTCGCTTGGCTACGGTTTATCAGTTCCTGCCCTAGCTTCGTGTCACTGTTCATTGGATATGCCCGCTGTTTGCCTTTTGATTTATCGCTTATTCTGGTTTCGTGACTCATATTTTTCTTGTTGCGACTAACGAAGGTGATTGTCTGTGGGATATGGTGGTACGGTCGAAGCTCCTTACTTTTGACCACAACCTTTCTTTTCCGACCACTCGCTCCCGTTCCGGAGAGATTTTAATTGGGTACAAATGTCCCCATCGTTTACAGACTCCCTTATAGTAAGTATGATTGCGACAGTTGCTGTCATGTTCTGACAATAATATGTTCCACATGCAAGTTAGGCAGGAGCTGTTGCGGGCACATCTGTAGATCTCTTGTTCTTCCCCATAGATACTTTAAAGACACGGCTTCAGTCATCCCAAGGATTTATTACATCTGGAGGTTTTAAGGGAGTATATAAAGGAGTCGGAAGTGTTGCATTGGGAAGTGCGCCAGGCGCCGCAGCCTTTTTCACAACGTATGTTACCCTAAAAAAGGTCATTCAAGTCCGTCCTGGATGGGAACCACTTGCGCATTTAACGGCTGCTTCATGCGGCGAGGTCGTATGTGTATTTCCCAGTCCCTTCCCGATTGCGACTTATAGTACCAACCAGATCGCCTGCTTAGTGAGAGTGCCAACAGAGGTCATCAAATCACGAACACAAACATCCTCGTATGGCCCTTTGGCGGGGTCCCTTATGTCTGCTCGAATGACCCTGCAGACACAGGGATGGAAAGGCTTCTATCGAGGGTTTGGGCCAACCATAATGCGAGAGGTGAGAGTCTCTATCTAAAGGCTGGACTAGCAGGATTTCTGATATACCCAGATACCGTTCACCTCGATCCAATTTCCCTTTTACGAGTTTCTCAAAGTCAAGTGGGCAGATACACGAGGAAGGAAACGAGGAACACTGCCGGCCTATGAGGCTGCCGTTTGTGGAAGCATAGCTGGTGGTACAGCTGCAGCGCTGACAACACCACTTGATGTACTGAAAACAAGAGTCATGTTGGACTTAATGGTATGTCTCTTTTTGTGCCTTCTCCACCATCAAATGCCAATAACCTTCGTGCAGGATTCAAAGACGAACAAACTTCCAGGACCACTAAGGCGGTTGGGCGATATATATAGAATAGAGGGTGTCGGAGCATTATTTGCTGGCGTCGTTCCCAGGACTCTCTGGATCTCAGCGGGTGGTGCGGTATTTCTTGGGGCATATGAGTGGACCGTTCGCACAATGCAAGAGATTTGACGACTCTCGCCATCTAGCCTATACGCTTAGGACAAGGAATCCAATCCACATTCTCTATCTCCTCCTAAAATTAACTAAGCGTGTGTCGTTTCTATTGCACCGACCGACTAGCAAATATCCTGATGAGGAGAGTCGCTTGTGTCTCTTTTACATTAGCAAGGATGTGTGGTATATAAAGTCAAATTGAAGTTGTACCAGCCAAATGAACCTACAAAAAACTATTTCGAAGATAGCTTAATATCTCCAACAAGTCAGAGTGATGTGCGGCAGGCAGTAGAAATTCAGGGGTGGACCCGCGAATCTTATTCAATACCTTGATCCACTATACTACCGAACAGTCTACTGAACCCTCCGACGCTATTGTAGTACACAAATTCGATTAAGAAATCCTATATACAAATCAAGATGCCGGAAGAAGAACATGATGGTGCATCTGGAACAACCTTAAGGGTTGCTAGCAACATTGGTGAATGTCTACATTGGCTCCTATTATCAGAGAGGACTGACAGTGTCGTTTAGATAAAGATATTCTCTCGAAACGACTCAATCCCATCGACAATGCGAGCTACCGAGGGGACCAAGGATGTATGGAGGGTACCCGGACGAGATTCATAAACGATATCGTCAGCTGGGCAATTGATCAGCCTAGTATGGATGTGTCTCCTCAAAATCCCAATGTCGATGGCATGCTGTGGATCTACGGCATGCCTGGAATTGGCAAGTCCACAGTTGCCCGTTCCATTTGTCGTCGACTCGATGAGAGCAAGCAACTTGGAGGAAGTTTCTTTTGCAGACGCGACGACCCAGCTCGCTCCGAGACCAAATCGGTGTTGCCAACACTGATATACGGACTTGCCGGGTTATATGAACCATATGGAAACCGAGTGGCCCAAGCATTACGTGATAATCAACAACTGGTGCCGGAGTCAGCAAGTGGAGAGCTCTTCCTGAGCTCTTTGCAATCCCTCGAAGCACATCCACTGCAGAGATTGGTGCTAGTGATCGATGCGCTTGACGAGTGTAGCGAGCCGGCTACCCACAGGCAGCTTTTAGGACACCTATTAAAAGCATGCCAGAGGAACAAATGGCTCAAATTCATCGTAATCAGCCGACCAGTGCATGACATTCGCTCATTTTTCAATGAACACGGCGTTGTCGATCGAGATCTCGGTCAAGACGACAATAGTCGCACGGATATTCGATATTTCGCCATGGCTCGGATGAAGATGGTCGCAGACGAACTGCATGTCAGCCAATATCCCGAACCGTGGGTGGATGAAAGACGGCTGAATCATATTGTCAATCGCTCTGGCGGCCTCTTCATATTTGTAGAAACGCTGTGTCAATACCTGAGGAAGTATAGGAACCCAAAGCCACCTCTGAACCGTCTGCTCGAAGGACCATCGGAAGAAGCAAGCATCGAGCTCCATAAGCTGTATTTGGCAGCTATAGAGTCACGAGTCGACTCGGAAGCAGCAGAATCTCGATTGATAGCACGAGCTACTATCGGGGTAGCACCATACCGCCCGCTTTGCGACAAAGCTATTGCTGCATTTACCGGTGTAGATGTTGGTCTTGTAAGCTCATGGGTTGATGATCTCGGCTCGCTTCTGTATCGGGACCACACGATGCAAGGTGGAATCCGGGTTCGGCACATATCGATTTTCGAATACTTCACCGGATCAGTCTGCCCACTAGACTTCCGAGTGGATTTAAAGCAAGCGGACGTGGAGCTTAGTATGTATACGCTTCAGACGATGATGACGGAACTACGATTCAATATCTGTGGACTGGAGACATCCTATCTACCCAATTCCGACATGGATAACCTACCTGAGCGGGTGCAAAAACACATTTCGAACATTCTTCAGTACAGTTGTCTGCACTGGTTCAGTCATCTATGCGCGAATCTCGATCCGGAAAGCAAAGAGGTTTGCGAATCCCTAGATTCTTTTTTGAGAGGAGAACGTTTTCTCTACTGGCTAGAGGTTTTAAGTGTAATGGGTAAAGTGCCAACGGCAATTGTGGCGCTACGAAAGATCATCGCATGCAGTAGAGTACGTCCCTGCTTTCAGTCAAATGATAAGTACTCTTACAGACCTAAACTGAGCAGAAATTTGACGATAATATCGTAAACGTAGCGAAGGAGGCCTTGCGATTTGTGCTTGCTTTCTTCGCTCCAATCTCGACCAGCGCTCCGCATATCTATCTATCGGCACTGCCTTTCACACCGTCGGAATCGACTTTATGGAAAGCAACTTGCAAATCATTTCCAAAACTTACGAGAGTATGTGAAGGCCAGACGACGAAATGGCCAAGGTTTGCCAATCTCTGGATGGGACATACCGGAGAGGTCACATGTATCGCATACTCCCCAGATGGCCTCAATGTTGTATCTTGTTCTGAAGACCGCACGATTCGAATATGGGATGCAACGACAGGAGCGCAGGTTGGTGGACCATTAAAGGGTCACGCTCTATATGTTACGAGTGTAGCATACTCTCCGGATGGTCGAAAAATTGTCTCCTGCTCCGGGGACAGAACAATTAGAATTTGGGATGCGGCGTCAGGAGCGCCTGTTGGTACGCTATTAGGCGGACATAGCTCGGTCGTCACGAGCGTCGCATATTCTCCAGACTGCCACAATATTGTCACTGGTTCTGAGGATTGCACTATTAGAATATGGGATGTCACTACGGGAAAGCCTGTTGGTGAACCACTGACGGGGCATACTTCATATGTCACTAGCGTTGCATACTCACCTGATGGCCACAATATCGTCTCCAGCTCTTATGACCAAACTATTCGAATTTGGGTTGCCGCGACAGGGGCACCAGTGGGGGAGCCACTAAAGGGGCACGTCCAACTCATTGGGAGTATTGCTTACTCTCCTGATGGTCAAAACATTGTCTCAGGCTCTGCTGACAAAACGATTCGAATATGGGACACGGCGACAGGAGCACAGGTCGGTGAGCCATTGACGGGACACACTAACGGGGTTCGAAGTGTCGCATACTCTCCAGACGGTCAATATATTATCTCTGGCTCTAAGGATAATACGATCATAATATGGGATGCAGTGACAAGAATGTCGGTTGGTGAGCCATTGAAAGGACATACATCCATCGTCAACGTCGTCGCATATTCTCCTGATGGTCGCAACATTGTCTCTGGATCATTGGACCGGACGATTCGAATTTGGGATACAACTACAGAAGAACCAGTTACTGAGCCACTGGTAGGACATACAGGCGCTATTACGAGCGTCGCGTACTCTCCAGATGGTCACAACATCGTCACCGGGTCTAATGACAACACTATTCGTATATGGGATGCAACTACAGGACTTCCGATCAACGGGCCCCTAAAATCAGATTCGAATTGTCTTGCATACTCCCCAGACAGTAGACATTTTGTTGCAGGTTCCTCTAACCACACGGTCCAAATCTGGGATGCAGTGACAGGTGAACGTGCGGGTGAACCGCTTAGAGGACATACTGGCAGCATCACGAGTGTCGCATATTCTCCGAATGGTCGAAACATTGTCTCTGGTTCTGAGGACACGACGATCCGAATATGGGATGCAGTGACAAGAGAGTTGGTTGGTGAGCCTCTGAAAGGATACAAAGGATCTGTCCTTAGTGTTAAATATTCGCCGGATAGCCAACGCATCGTCTCTGGCTCTCTCTATGGCACTATTCACATATGGGATGCAGCTACACGATCACCAATTGGGGAGCCACTGACTGGACACACTGGTGGCATCAATAGTGTTGCATATTCTCCAGACGGCCGGAATATTATCTCTGGCGCTTGGGACAATACGATTCGGATATGGGATGCAGTTACAGGAGTATCAGGGGCACCAATTGGCGAGCCAATAATAGGACATTACATCGGGGTTCGGAGTGTAGCATACTCTCCTGATGGTCGAAATATTGTCTCTGGCTCCTGGGACAGAACAATTCGAATATGGGATGCAGTGACTGGAGTTCCTGTTACTGAACCACTGAAAGGACATACATTGACCGTCAATGACGTCGCATACTCTCCGGATGGTCGAAATATTGTCTCTGTCTCTTCTGATAACACGATTCGCGTTTGGGATGCCGAAAGATTGACGAATAATGGTGAGTATTGTTTCTAAAAGTGGGTTTATTATCAAGCTCAAGTATCATTCCCCTGAAGATAAGATTTCTTCGTCTGCAGTTTTAGGCCTTCCTTCCCGATTCTTGGATAACGTCATGTTCAATTCTTCCGGCTCTAACGCTATCTCTAACATCGCCCTTGATTCAAAGTGTATGGATTCACAGGGTTGGATCCGTTGTGATAACGGAATTCTCTTGTGGATTCCGGAAGACTGTCGCCATGGAGTAACGAGCCATGCGATCATGACTATTCCACCCGATCCTCAGCGGAGATGTGTACGACTTGACTTGAGTAATTTCAAGTACGGAGAGTCGTGGAATGACCTCTATTGCGACACATCGTGAACGTGGGGTGGCTTCAGCACCCGTAAATACGGTACAAGCAATACCTTGCCGTGCCACCTCGGATATATCCGACAGCACTCACTCGGTTCGCACAGCATATAGCTTCTTTGTACCTCAGAGAAGGCCTTTTATATACTGAATATATGCTTTGAGATGACTCTACCCATCAACTCGATGTTCATGATCGAACCTGTCATATAAGGGGTAGGGGTTTGGTCTTTCAAATGTCCCTCACGTATTTGATAGACCACGAGACGATCATGCCGTGGCCGGCGGAGCTCTGCGATGAGATTGGCCACTAATGCCAATTGATGTGGAGTTGATGTCGAGCGAGGTGCCCAGGCGGTATTGATTGAAGAGAGTAATTCGATGATAACGAAGATGAGGGCTGTTCGGGGTCGCTTTTACATGATATGCTACGGTTATTACTATGACAGAGCCAAATTGAATGCATATCAATCAATACAACAGCCAAAAGTATATTTTATTGGTATACGCTGCTAATTCAACAAGTGATGCAGGTGGTAGAAAAGACCTATCCCACGACCCTGAGCCGCGAAACGCGCATTCATAAGCGCGCGCGCTTGGCTTCGACCTTCAATATTCGCAGGGTCCTAACGGGCCTATCGCAAGGACTGTATTACCGAGAGTCTCATTACTAATGCTGCATGTTTCAACGTAAATCGGCCCTTTTCTCGTCGAAAGATTTCTACTTGACCTTCAACAACCGCAATGGAAGTCATCAACGAGCACCTATCCTTCTCCGCATCCACTCAAGGGGCTATTGGATTGACAGTCGTTCTTTTCACATACGCTGCTGCAAGCTGGATCAGGAAATCCACTCGCCCGACAAATTCCTCCACCCCTCCAGGCCCACCCAAAGAGTTTCTACTAGGAAATCTCCGGCAGTTCCCAAAGGATCACTTCTATCAGAAGTTTTGCGAGTGGCAGAAGGAGTATGGTATGACCGGAACCATGAGACAGTTTGACGTGGTCTAACGTCTGTCAAGGAAACATTGTTTCGGTCCAACTTCCCGGCCTTTCTATGGTCATTATAGGATCATACGACGTCGTCAATGAGCTCCTCATCAAGCGACCCAATTCGACAGGCGGCCGAAAGATCAGTTATATGGTGCTCGAACTGTGAGTATCGAACCTAATTAGTAACCCATATTTTTAACATATTCGCATCACAAGAATGAAGTGGCAATGGAGTACGGCCTTCATACAGCCAGGGCCAAGCCATTCTAACCAACGAAAGATGTTACGGCGCGGAATCGGGCCACAAAGAGTCGGCTCGCATACGCCCAACATTGAGAAGAATACCGGCAAACTGATGTTGACACTTCATAGTCTCGAAGGAAATCCTCACTCGGAAATTATGCGGTCAGTTATCAAAAGTATTTCCATTTTGCTGTAGCTGATACTCTTTGGGGTTTCTGTTTGCAGTAATGTGGGTCAGATCGTTGTGGAGATTACCTACGGCGAAAAAATGGGAGCCTTGATTGGCGAGGAGATATCGTCCTGGAGTATAGAAGCCCTCAAACTGATTACAGAGGCTATTGTAGCCTTTTGGCCTGTCGACATCCTTCATTTCTGTTCGTCTATCATCCTATTTGCTGGACTTTGCTTACAAATACGCAGTGCGCTTCCTCCCTAGTTGGGCTCCTGGAGGCGGTTTCCAGTATGTATCTTATCCATCATTGGAATAGTGTAATTGACTTTCATCTAGGCGTACAGCATCGCGGTCTGCATGGGTATCCGACCAACTTCGTTACGTGCCATTTGAAAAAGCCAAAGAACTTTACGTATGCGAATCCCGTTTTGCTTTAGAAGCCTCACTGAGTATCTTCAGGCCTCTGGAGATATCGGTCACTCGCTTGCTGCCGATTTGTTGGACGAGTTTGGACCCACTGATGATGTAAGGGACGCTTTGGCAGTTCTTTTCACAGGTAAGAGTAGCTCCTTCCCGCTTACTTCCTCTTCTGACATCGTTCAAGCTGGTGCTGACACGGTATGGATGCGCCCTTTCAAGCCCGAATCCTCCTGACACCCAACAATTCAGACCTCGGCTGCCATACACCTATTCCTCCACGCAATGTTCATGTTCCCTGAAGTGGCGCAAAAGGTGTATGAAGAAATCTCTGCTCTCACCAACGGTGATCGACTACTCACGATTTCCGACCGACCTCATCTTCCGTATACTGAGGCTGCTTGGCTCGAGTCTTATCGCTTCAGACCAATGTCGTTGTTAGGTCAGATCGCTTGATTTCTGCTACATTCTCGTTATATTTACGGACATACAGGCATACCGCATTGTAGTACAAAGGATGAGGTGGTGAACGGCTATTTGATAAAAGCCGGCACCCTGCTCAATATAAATAACGGGTACGTGATCACTTTGAATGTGACTTTATCTTCACTGATGAACGGTAGGTTTATATTGAGTGATCCGAAAGTATGGGGGGACCCAGAGGTATTCAGGCCTGAACGATTCCTCGCTGCCGATGCCGGTTCACTTCCTCATCCGCCTTCTGTCATTTTCGGGTTTGGCATGAGGTCAGTCGAGAACCTTTCTGCTGTGTAGCTTACTTACACGAGTTGAAAGGGTGTGCCCTGGGATGTACCTAGCCGATCGCATCGGTTTCCACATTGCCGCGACCATGGTATCCCTCTTCGAAGTTACGCCTTTGAAAGGTGCCAGCCGTCCTGAACCGGGGTCGACAGAGTACACGGATTCAGGAATCAGGCGAGTCATTTCAACTGGTTAGATAGGGACCAAACTCATCTTGCTACTAGCCTGCCTGTCGACTTCAATTGCCGGTTTGTGCCGAGGGGTACCAAAGCTGAGCACCTATTGCGAACGATTGCTTTGAACATCTGAGCCCATAGCCTAGCGAGATGCTAGTATACTTGAACTGGGTCTCGATGCTTGCTCGAATTGGGCTTGGATACTATAGAAATAGATGACCATTCCAAGTTCGGAGGAACGTTTATGTCGCCTAAATAGTGTCGCATCCAACGTTAATCTATCTTTCTAATGTGATGGCTCGTCAACTAAGGCAGGCTTTAGAGTATATGGACGAATTACTTGCAAAGCATCAAGCGGGCTGCAGAAAGGAGAAAATGGGATGCTGCACCCCTATACATGCACATATTCATTCCATGCTCAGATATCACATAGTCTTGGTCTCCCATCATCCACGGCCTACGGGTCTCATTTGACCATTAGCGTTTCGACCCTACCACCACCTGACCAGTCCAAGTGGCTCTAGCTTCGCACCTCAGCATCTCCTCATTTCTCGCTGTCTTTCTTCTTACCAGCCCTCTTAAACCTAGATGTTGATAGCCTGTTCTCACCAGTAATAGGTTTCGGGTTTGCTTTGCTTCCACCATTGCTCCCATACCACTTCCACTCTCGCCTGTCTGCCGCCTGACGATCAACCCCGCAAATGAGAACAGACATCATAATTCCTCATTCGTCACTCCCCTCGCTGAAAAAGCAAAGTCCCGAAGCTTGGCACGGCCTCTCTCATTTCGCATGATAAATAGCTCCTTTGTACTTTGAAGAGGGTTTTACATGTACGAGATGGATGTTTTGAGGCGACTCTGCTCACCAACTTGAATTTCATAGTCGAATCTACAGCGGAAGAAAGTCTACTTTAGGACGTTCGCCTACAAGAACGAACTTTGAGCTCTCGTCATATCCCTCAGGACTGTTCTTCTACTCTATTACGTGCCTATCGACGACTGAAATTGGACGAGGAGGAAATCCTCTTTCGTGCTTCAGCGTACTGCGTTGTTTCTCGCGGTTAATTGAATCAAATTTGCAACTTACATAGTTTAAATTTGTGTGGCATGGGTTTTGCGTCACATATTTCTTCTCTTCTCATATTGACATTCACATCATCTACTCGGGACAGAGGTTGGGCCGTTTCGACATTCATCTCTAGTGTGAAGGTTGCCCAATATGGTACTCCAACTCTATTACAAACGACATGGAGCACGCTTCCCAGTGCCTGTGTATCAGGAGATCAGCACTCGTCGATTTGAGCGGTATAGACAAAAGTAGTACGTTAAATTAAGTAGATAGGGGTGCTGTACTGGTATATACACATCTGCCGGTGTCCATGGAATTAGGTATCACAATGCAGTAGATGTCGTAAGGGCTGGTGTAGAGGAACCAAGAACACCCCGATAGGACGAAAAGACGAAGAGGCGTGAATGCCCATGGAGTGTCAAATGGTGGCGATTCACGGTCAAGCCGGAAATGTTGCGAAATGGTGGGAAGGAATACAACTTTTGACTAATAGTATGTCTAGCCCTGACCCGCGAATCTTAATTCGATACCTTGATCCACCACCAAACAGCCTGCTGGAGTCTTCAACGCAGTTGAAGAGCATAAAGTCGATAAAACAATCCGGTATACGACTTAAGATGCCCAAAGAAGAACATGATAGTGCACCTGGAGCCACCTTAAGCACTACTGGCAACGTTGGTGAATGGTTAAATTGGCTTCTATTATCAGAGAGCACTGACATGGATCTTCCAATAAAGATATTCTCTCGAAGCGACTCAGTTCCATCGACAATGCAAGCTACAATCGCGACCAAGGATGTATGGAGGGCACAAGAACGAAGATTATAAACGATACCATCATCTGGGCGACCGAAAAGTCCGAAAATAGTGCGAACACTCCGTGCTTCGATGTCACTGGCATGCTATGGATCTACGGAATGCCTGGGATCGGCAAGTCGGCAATTGCCCATTCAATTTGTCGTCGACTTGATGACATAGATCACCTTGGAGGAAGTTTCTTTTGCAGACGCGACGACCCAGCTCGTTCCGAGATCAAATCAGTTTTGCCAACGCTGATATACGGACTTGCCAAGATATATGGACCATACGGGAACCGAGTGGCACAAATACTACGTGATGACCCGCAAATGACGCAGGAGTCAGCAAGTGGAGAACTCTTCTTGAGCTCTCTGCAATCCCTCAGAGCACGTCCATTGCAAACATTAGTACTAGTGATCGATGCACTTGACGAGTGTGGCGATCTATCTACCCGCAGGCAGTTTCTAGAGCATCTGCTAATAGCATGTCAGCAGAATAAATGGCTCAAATCTATCGTAATAAGCCGGCCAGAGAGCGACATTCGATCATTTTTCAACACAAACCGCATTTTCGGTAGAGATATTGGCCAGGAAGACCATAGTCACACGGATATTCGATGCTTTGCCATGGCTCGAATGAAGATGGTGGCAGAAGAACGGCAAGTCACCCAACATCCTGAACCATGGGTAGGCGAACGACAGCTTGGCTATATTGTCAATCGCTCCGGTGGTCTCTTCATATTTGTGGAGACACTGAGCCAATACTTGCTGAAGTATAGGAACCCAAAGCCACCTCTAAACCGTCTACTCGAAGGACCATCGGAAGAAGCGAGCATCGAGCTCCATAAGCTGTATTTAGCAGCTATGGAATCACGAGTAAACTCGGAAGATGCAGAAACTCGGTTGATATCACGAGCAGTTATCGGGGCAGCGTCACACCGCGCGCTTTGCGACGAAGCTATTGCAGCACTCACTGGTGTAGAAGTCAGTCTTGTGAGTTCATGGGTCGACGACCTCAGCTCGCTTCTGTATCGGGACCCCACGATACAGCGAGGAATCCGGGTTCGGCACATTTCTATCCTCGAATATCTCATCGGACCTTTCTGTCCGCTGGACTTCCGCGTCGACGTGAAACAAGCAGACGTGGAGCTCAGTATGTATACTCTTCAAACGTTGATGAGAGAATTACGATTCAATATCTGCGGACTGGAAACATCGTATCTACCCAATTCCGCCATCGAGAACCTACCTGAGCGGGTGCGAGAAAACATTTCGAACATTCTTCAATACAGCTCTCTATATTGGTTCAGTCACCTGTGCTCGAATCATGAACCAGCAAGTGACGAAATTTACAAAATTCTGGACACTTTTCTGAGTGGAGAGTGTTTTCTTTACTGGCTAGAGGTTTTGAGCATGATGGGTGAGGTTCCAACGGCAATTGTGGCACTACGAAAGATCATAGCATGTGTTGGAGTACGTCTATGCCCTAATTTGGGAAATAATTAATCTAACAAAAACTCTTTGATCAGAAACTCAATGGGAGGATTGCAACTTTAGCGATGGATGCCTTGCGTTTTGTGCTCGCTTTCTTAGCTCCGATTTCGACCAGCGCTCCACATATTTATCTCTCCGCACTGCCTTTTACCCCGTCAGAATCAAGCATATGGACGACAGCATGCAAGTCATTTCCGAAACTTATGACAGTGAGTGAAGGCCGAATGACAAAGTGGCCCAGGATTGGCGATCTCTGGAAAGGACATACCGAGCGCATCACAGGTATTGCATACTCTCCAGATGGTCTCAATGTTGTCTCTTGCTCGCATGACAAGACCGTTCGAATATGGGATGTAGCGACAGGAGCCCCAGTTGGTGAACCCTTGAAAGGGCACGCCTGCGGTGTTAAGAGTATTGCATACTCTCCTGATGGTCGGACCATTGTTTCTGGCTCTTGGGATAAAACGATTCGAATATGGGATGCAGCAACGGGGACACCTATTGGTGAGCCACTGATAGGACATACTTCGACCGTCATGAGCGTCGCATACTCTCCTGATGGTCACAATATCGTCTCTGGCTCTGAGGATAGTACAATTAGAATCTGGGATGCAGCAACAGGAGCACCTGTGGGTGAGCCATTGAAAGGACACGACGATTGGGTCGAGAGTGTTGTCTACTCTCCAGATGGTGGCCTTATCGTCTCAGGCTCTTCTGACAAGACGCTTCGAGTATGGGATGCAGCCACAGGAGCACCAATGGGCGAGCCATTACAGGGACACTCTGACGGTGTTAAGAGTGTTGCGTACTCTCCCAATGGTCAAAGCATTATTTCTGGATCTTGGGATAAAACTATTCGAATCTGGGACGCGGTGACAAGAGCACCAATTGGCGAGCAGCTTGACGGACACACCGAGGGCATTACGAGTGTCACATATACCCCCAATGGTCAAAGAATTATTTCTGGTTCTTATGATAAAACACTTAGGCTATGGGACGCTGCGACGAGAGGTCCAGTCGGTGAGCCTTTACAGGGACACACCTTCGGCGTTGAGAGTCTCGCATGCTCTCCCGATGGTCAGCATATTGTCTCTGGCTCCTCTGATAAAACGATTAGAATGTGGGATGTGGCTACAGGAAAGCCAACTGCTGAACCACTAACAGGACATACGCAAACTATCATGAGCGTTGCATACTCTCCAGATGGTCAAAATATCGTCACTGGCTCTGGGGACTGCACTATTCGAATATGGGATGCAAATACAGGAGTTCCGGTCAATGGACCACTGAAAGCACACACAAACGGGGTTCGGAGTGTCGCATACTCTCCAGACAGTCGTAAAATTGTATCAGGCGGTGTAAACAATGTGATCCGAATCTGGGATGCAGCGACAGGGGCACCTCTAGGCGAACCACTGAAGGGACATACCCACAGAGTCGATAGTGTCGCATACTCCCCAGATGGTCAAACCATTGTTTCAGGATCTTACGACAAGACGATTCGAATATGGGATGCCGCGACAGGCGTGCTGGTTGGTGAGCCGCTGAAAGGACATAGAAAACCTGTTGCGAGCGTTGTATACTCACCAGACAGTCAACGTATACTTTCCGGTTCTGCTGATGGCACTATTCAAGTATGGGATGCAGCAACAAGATCGCCAATTGGTGGGCCACTGACGGGACATACTGACAGCGTGAAGAGTGTCGCATATTCTCCAGATGGTAAAAACATCGTCTCCAGCTCTTCTGACCGCACGGTTCGAATATGGGATGCAGCGACAAGAACATTAGTGGGTGAGCCACTGAAAGGACACACCAACACGGTTTCCAGTGTCGCTTATTCTCCAGATGGTCGAGCTATCGTCTCCGGATCTTGGGACAATACGATTCGAATTTGGGATGCAGCTACCGGAGCACCTGTTGGCGACCCTCTGAGAGGCCATGTCGACTTTGTCAAAAGCGTCGCATATTCTCCAGACGGTCGATTCATTGTCTCTGGTTCTTTTGATCATACAATCCGAATTTGGGATGCTCAACAGATACTGAACAACGGTAAGTGTTAAGTGCAAATGATTTCTTTATGAAGCTTAACTCTCGTTTCTTTAAAAGATGAAACTACTTCTTTAAGACATTTCGGCCTTTCCCCTCAAGTTTCCGATAGGGTTTTGCTGGGTTCTTCCAGTCGAAACGCTGTCTCTGGAATCACACTTGATCCAAGCACTATTGACTCAGAAGGGTGGGTTCATTGTGACAGTGGAATCCTACTGTGGGTTCCAGAAGATTGTCGCCATGGCCTGACGAGCCATGCGATCAGGAGCCTTCCCGCTGATACTCAGCGGAGATGCGTGAGACTTGAATTGAGTGATTTCAAATATGGAAGTTTATGGACTGATGTCTATCATGGTACGCAATGAAGGTGGGATAGCTTCAGCGCTGGTATTTTTGGTCCTATCATGCCATCATTGAGGTCGCTTGTCCCTACTCTTTCACTTACTCCTATATCAACTCTTGTATTCCGAAGAAAGTTGTTACATACGTTGAATTGAAGCCCTGAGACAACTCTACTCGTCAACATGAACTTCATTTTTAGGAACATGTATCTAAAGAATCTCAGTCCTTCAAATGTGTCTCGACGTACTAGATGGGCCACAGGACGATTGTGACCTGGTCGGGTCAGGCTTATATGGAGCCAGCCGATATTGATCATTTATAGGTAGTTTAACTCCTGAGAGAGGTGCTGAGTCAGTACGACACTTCTTGATGGTGAGGAATCGAAGATAGAGTTTATTATTATTATCTATCTACAAATATCCTTTCCAAAGATGATGATAGGAGTTGTTTACCATATCTTTCACATGATATAATAAGGTCATTGCCACGACAGAGTCAAATTGAATGCATACCGGTCAAACAAACTACCGAAAGTTCATTCTAATGGCACACGCGACTGGGTCTAACGAGTGATGCAGGTGGTGGAAAGGAGGGCGCGCCCGCCAACGGCGCATTTAGCGCTTGGCTCCGACCTTCAATTATGGGTCCGAGTGTGCCTATCAGGGTGGCTCTATTACCGAAGGTCTCATTATTAATGCTGCGTAAATCAGGCCACTTTCTTGTCCAGAAAACGTTTCATATAAATCAGCCCACTTTCCCGTCCAGAAAACGCGTCAATATAAATCAGCCCACTTTCTTGTCGAACGGTTCTCACCGTACCTTCAACAACCGCAATGGAAGTCATCAACGAGCACTTACCCTTCTCCGCACCCACTCAAGGAGCTGTTGGACTAATAGTCATTCTTTTCACATATACTGCTGTAAGCTGGGTCAGGAAGTCCAACCGCCCAACTGGTTCCTCGACCCCTCCAGGCCCATCCAAAGAGTTCCTCCTGGGAAATCTCCGGCAGTTCCCCAAGGATCGCTTTTATCAGAAGTTTTGCGAGTGGCAAAAGGAGTATGGTAAGATGGGAAGCATCAGACAGTTTGACGTGATCTAACGTCTGTCAAGGAAATATCGTCTCAGTCCAACTTCCTGGGCTTTCTATGGTCATTCTAGGCTCCTACGACGCCGTCAATGAACTCCTAATAAAGCGACCTAATTCGACAAGCAACCGGAAAATTGGTTATATGGTGCTCGAACTGTGAGCATCAGATCTTATTGATAACGCATCGTTTTTTCTCAACATATCTACATCATAAGAATGAAGTGGCAATGGAGTACAGCCTTCATACAACCGGGACAAAGCCACACCAACCAACGAAAGATGTTACGACGCGGAATTGGGCCACAAAGAGTTGGCTCGCATACGCCTACCATTGAGAAGAATAGCGGCAAACTGATGTTGACACTGCATAGTCACGAAGGAAATCCTCATTCGGAAATTATGCGGTGAGTTTCGAGGATGTGGATGCGCTTCTCAGTGGCTGATACGCTTTGGTGTTTTTGTTTGTAGTACTGTGGGTCAAATAGTTGTGGAGATGACCTATGGCGAGAAAATGGGAATCCTGGTTGGCGAGGAGATCTCATCTTGGAGTATGGAAGCCATCAAACTAATTAACGAGGCTTTCGTAACTTTCTGGCCTGTTGATATCGTTCATTTCTGTTTGTAAACCATCCTATATGCTGGACCTCGCTGACAGGTACACAGTGCGCTTCCTCCCTAGTTGGGCTCCTGGAGGCGGCTTTCAGCATGTATCTTATCCGTCGATTGGAATGGTATAACTAACCTTTCAACAGACGTACAGCATCACGATCTGCATGGGTATCCGATCAACTTCGTTACATGCCATTTGAAAAGGCCAAAGAACTTCATGTATGTGAATACCGGTTGCTTCGTAACCATTACTGACTATATACAGGCATCTGGGGATATTGGTCATTCGCTTGCTGCCGATTTGTTGGACGAGTTTGGGCCTACTGATGATGTGAGGGACGCCTTGGCGGTTCTTTTCAGTGGTAAGAGCATTCTTTGCTTGCTAGATTCTCTCCTGACGTATTTCAGCTGGTGCTGATACGGTATGCATGCGTCTTTTCGGAGCCTGAACCCTCCTGACACCCAACGATCCAGACCTCGGCTGCCATACACCTATTTTTCCATGCAATGTTCATTTTCCCGGAAGTGGCGCGAAAGGTGTACGAAGAAATATCTGCTCTCACCAACGGTGATCGACTACTCACGATTTCCGACCGACCTCATCTTCCATATACTGAGGCTGCTTGGCTCGAGTCTTATCGCTTCAGACCAGTGACGCTGTTAGGTTAGATCGCCGGATTTGTGGTACATTCTCGTTATATTTACGGACATACAGGCGTACCGCACTGTAGCACAAAAGATGAGGTGGTGAATGGCTACTTAATCGAAGCCGGCACTCTGATCAATATAAACACCGGGTATGTGCCCACTTTGACTGTGCCTTTATCTTCATTGATGAGGTGCTAGGTTTATATTAGGCGACCCAAAAGTGTGGGTTGATCCAGAGGTATTCAGGCCTGAACGATTCCTTGCTGCCGATGCTGGTTCACTTCCTCATCCACCTTCTGTCATTTTCGGGTTTGGCATGAGGTAGGTGGAGAATTTTTTTCTGTGAAACCTACTTACACGGGTTAAAAGGGTGTGCCCTGGGATGTATCTAGCTGATCGCATAGGTTTCCACATTGCCGCGACCATGGTATCCCTCTTCGAAGTCGCGCCTCTGAACGGTGCCAGCCGTCCTGAACCGGGGTCGATAGAATATACGGATGCCGGAATCAGGTCAGTCACCTTAACTGGTTAGACACTACCCTCATATTATCTATTAGTCTGCCGGTCGACTTCAATTGCCGGTTTGTGCCGAGGAGCACCAAAGCTGAGCACTTGCTGCGAACGGTTGCCTTGAATAGCTGATCAGATAGCCCAGCGAGATGCTACTATAATTGAACTGAGTCTGGATGTTTACTCGAGTCGGGCTGAACCCTTGGCTACTATAGAAATAGACGACCGTTCTAAGTTTGGAGGAGCGTGTATGTCCCTGAACAGTGTCCTAGCCATTGTTAATCCGTCTTTCTAATATCATCTACTGCATGCTTCAGAGTATGTTAAAAGACCGAACTAGGGGATAGTTGAGAGAAGAATGCTTTACACGTAAATTATCAATTGATAGGGGTGTGTGTCTAGTACAGAAAATGATAGAAAATATCTATACCGTGAATCTGAGAGAAGATTTGAGAGCTGATTGAAGTTGTATAAGAGTGTCTACTGACCTTATTCATGAGGAATAGAGTCAGCTTGTTCAATATCGTTCGCGCTCTGCGGTGCGTTGGCGTCCGGAAGGGCTAATGTTTGTCCTTCCACAGTTGATAATGCAGCGGCAGCTTCTGCTTCCTTCGCCTTTTGCTCCTCCACCTTCCTTTTGCGGGCGTCCTCTGCAAGCTTCTTCTCTTGCTCCTTTTGCTCCTGTTGCCTTTTCCGTTCCTCCAGCTTGGCCGCCTTTTGTGCGCGTCTTTCATCCCACAATGGAGTCCAGACGGCTTTGGCTTCAGACCATGTTGGGGGGCGGCCAAGTTTCCCCTGTTCGTCCCTTTCTCCTTGACCTCCGGTGAGATCGACATCGATTTCTTTCAACTTTTCTTCCCATCTATTGAAAAAATCGATCATATCATCGCTCATAGTGGCGACTGCATCCATAAATTGGCAGTCTTGCATCCACACTTCCTCGACACAAGGCATCTTGGTTCGATCAAGTACAAGTTCGAGTTGGGCACGTAGCTTCTTCCAATGCTCACCCCAGGGCAGCTTAGCTGTGGGTGGACCGAACCAGGCGACATCTTCTTTTGGCGGGTGCTCGGGATCCAATGGTACCGGTGACGGATCATGTGGTGTAGGAGAGTAGGAATAGTATGATAGAATGTATTTTTTAAGATTCGGTGTCGAAAATATGTCGACCCAGTCGGTCGAGGTGGAGCTCGGGATAACCATGACGGTGTGCACCTTAGGAAGCACGACTTTACGATCATCAAGTGTCATAGTCCTAGAAGCCTGCGGTCGACTCCCTGTGACAGTTGTAGCGTTCTCTTCCTGGTTTGCACGTGCTTGTGAGACATTGAAATGGTGAAGACACAAGGTTGTAAGGTTGTCACCAACTTGCTTGAGAAGTAATGTAGGAATGCACTCGGCGTTGTAGATGGAGAGAGCTAGCTGCTCTACAGCGGGAAGGCCCCAGCTACACACATACTTCGTAAAGGCATTTGCGAACTGGACATTTTTAGTCTCTTTGATCTGTGCCATATTCAAGGTGTGAACATGCTCAAGATCGAGAGGGTCAGGCGGCGCGAAATCTTCATCATCTGCGTCGTCGGGGTCGGAGTCGGAGTCGTCTCCTTCATCGCTATCCTCGGAGTCGCGTGACGACCGTCGTCGACGAGCTCCGTTGCCGTTGTTTCCTGGATTATTTCGTGGATTTTCTTGGGTGATGGGAAGGTCCCCCCACCCAGGGAAATCGCTTAAACATACTATTTCGATTCTCCGGAGACGCTGCATCAAGGTGATAAACCACTCCAAAGTAAAAGCTGCGGTGCTTCCACGAGAGAATCGAGCATGTTTGAGTGTCCCAAATGCACGATTTCCCATAGCGACTGCGAACGGAATCTCCCCGATTGCTTGGGCCGATATCTCGATGGGACTGACACTCCGCTTGTTTGCCTCTCTCCTCACGTGGTCATCGACAACTTCGACGTTCTTGCAATGTTTGAGTAGTCCTCGTACCTGTGCACCTATGAGCTCGACCGAGTACCTATTGACGCTGAAATTGAGTTCCAAGCGACGTATACGATCTCCTAGTGACGGGTTGGCCAAAAACCTTGTGATAAGTCCCGTGATGAAAGGGCGAGAACTGTCGGATATCACCACAGTGGTGTAAGTATGGTCTTTGGCCATTTCATTCCAGGATTTGCAGACAAGGAGTAAGTTTCTGCGCGTTTGAAGAGCCAGCTTCCTCCCTTTGAGATACGGGATGTAATCGAAAGGAGGTTCGTCGTCGCTGGCTGGGTTGCCAACAAGGCCCAGCGCGGCTTTTGCACGAGCAGAACGAGGAGAGTAGTCGAATTCGAGTTCAAAAGTGCACGCAAAGTCGATGATCATCCGCCAGAGTTCTGGTGGGGTACGCAACATGACGGCGGCAATGGCAGACTTTTTCGCCTTGCCATTGACGCCTTTGGGAATAGTCCGTGTTGCTGTCGCGTGATTCTTGGTTGCTTTTCCGCGACCACGCTTTGGAGGCATGATGGCTGGGGAAGATGTGGACGGGCGCAGGTTGTCAAGAACAAACAATCGCAAATTTCAGCCACATTTGGCTGGCTGAGTCAAGCGTCACCTTTCACCTTGAAAACGGTCATCAGTACCTAACCCGCAATACTCATAGGAATCTGGGCTCCTTTTTGAGTAATCTGGCCCAATCTGTCAAGGGTGATCGAAGCTAGCCTGACCTGACATATACTGACGCCCATGTTTCAATGCTGGTTCAGACGCAACCATGAGCGCTTCGCCTTTTAATAAAATTCCGGCTCATTTAGTCGTGTGTGGCGCCTAGCCTACGGTCAATGTAAAAAGAGCCCAGTGGCAAACGTATCTGATGTGGCGTTCTGGTGATAGAAGAGGGCGTCCGTTATAACTCCTGAAAGTCCTTCAGAGGTTATAAAGGCAAACATACGGGATCTGAAGATCTGAAGATGCCTCCCAAGATATAAGGATGACCTCCAAGGTGAGGAAAGAGACATCACCCTCTCGAACCTAGCAAATCCTCAGCAAAACATGGCCGAAGAAACGCATAATATGAACACTGCTGTAAGTAGGCTTTGTACGAGGTGGCCTGTGTTTGAACTTTTGGTATATAGCCGGGCTACGGCTCTCTCGACGCGGTTATTGGCTTGTACGTACTTGAATCACGGCCGATTCGACTCTTAATCTTTCGAATAGGCCAGAATTCTATGGTCACTACGTGGATCCAGTGTCAGACGAGGCGCACAAGTCGGATGAAATCGAAGCCTCACTCTTGCAACTATCCGAACCAAACCCAGCATTGCACACAGCCCTTCAAGCCATTTTTACCTCTCCAGAGTGGATGTCTCAAACCGCCCCTGTAGATGTCAACCTCCTTCGAGACAACAATCTGCGCGTCAAGGAAAAAGACGAAGCCGGAAAGGATTGGTGGCCCTGTCAGCTGGGATGCCCAGACGGTATCCCGTTGACTCTCAGAAGAACAAAGCTCAGTCAAGCTACCCATGCGACCGAACACATTGAATGGCACCTTGGGCTGAAGCGATTCGCCTGTTCAATCTGGTATGTCTGAAATCTCACATTTCGGGCAGTAAAAGTGCTTAGACCTGGCCCTCATAGCCTCCTTACCTTTACTCGCGCCAAGGACCGCGATTCTCATGAGGATTTGCACCGTGACCCCAAGAATTTGCCTTGCGAGTACGGCTGGTAAGTCATCATAATGCAGCCATTACCCTGTCTAACGCCTCAAAGTGGGTTCATATTTCCACACGACAAACCCGGAAACCGAACCCGCCACTATCAAACGGCATGCCCTAATAACCCGAATCGCGCCCCCGGCAGGGGAGTAGTATCCTCAGCCAGTGGTTCTAGTGACGAATAGACGTGTTATCTTGCTTCTAACTCCTTTTTCTCGTACTTCGTCTCGTCTTTGAATTCGTGCAATTGTCGTGTTTCCCCGAGTAGCCTTTTCGTCGTCTTTCAATCCCTAATACATCTCGTCTTGTTTGCACGTCCCGGCCGTTTTGAGTAAATGAGCAGGCTTCACCCAATCATGCATGATGCTATGTACAAAGGAGGAGAGGGAAAAAAAAACAAGTTATACGAAACACAGACAGAGAGAGGTCGGGAACCGAACCGAGCCAAAATGGGAAGAAGAAGAAGAAGAAGAAACGGGAATAGATGAAAAGGATTGAAAAGGGCCCACGTCAGGTAGGGGGGTGTTGGAAACGAATGTCGTGAGACGCGCGGGTGCGCGCGTGGAGGAGAGGAGAAAAGAGCAAGGATTGTGTTTTGTTTTCGCACTGCCAAGTCGGGTAGCAAAGTGCCTCGTGAAGAAGGAGAGGAGAGGAGGGTGTACGGTTCGGTCGTAAGACTAGGGAGTTTGGTTGTACGATAGAGGTGAAGGAGCGGTGGGGAGCATGGTCAGCCCGTAGTAAAAGCGCGTAGGGCGAACAAAGGGAGGAAGAGGATAAAGAGGGAATAGAAAAGGGTTTCATACCAAAGGAAGAGGGAGGAAGAAGCAGAGAAAAAGGAAAGAACGGTCCGCCATATCGTACAACAGCACTGTGCTCGCTCGCGGCGCTGTGGTTGGTTTGTTGTGCCGGGCTGGGCCGGGCTGGCGGCCTACATGATGACACACCCACAGCACCCCTTTGACGCACCCTTTTCCGCCTCTGCCTCCATCTCTTTCCGTCGGCGCGCATGCTCCTCCGCACTAGGCGGGCTGACCATGATCGCGGGTACACCCGCACTCGCCCGCTTGCTCTTCCGTTTCGCGTCCTTTTCCGTCAGCGGCGGGAGGTTGTCCTGATAATGCGAAAACGCGAGAGGACTGTCTCGTCCAGTGTTCGGTGGTGGGAGGGCCGCGGGGGTATTGGCCTTTGGTGTGCCTGGTGGGGATGGCTCGGATACGCCGAGTTCGCCCATTTGGATATCCTCTTCTGGACGCGGGGGTCGGTACTTGGACAAGTCGTATCCAAACAGACCAGGTACCTAGAAACCGTGAGCAATAGATAATTATATGAATGTAGTTGGACGTACTGGTGCCGGTGGGTTAATGGCGCTCATGCGCTTCCTAACCTCTTCACTAATCTCCAGAATATTGCCCTCCTCGCTCTTCAACCCATACCCCTCAATCCCCATCTTCTTCGTAACAGCCGGTAACACGATATCGTCCCAATTGCCCTTTGCAGGCGGTTTCCGGAATGGAATCTTTTCCACGTCGTTCTCCTCTTCTTGCTGAAGGGCTATTTCGGGAGGCTGGTCTGCAGATCCAAACGTCCGCGATCGTTGCTTCGTCGCCTGTTTTCCAGCCTTGTTTTTACTATTTTTCCCGGCTGGTTTGCCTAATAGCGCCGCTTTCGAGGGAGGCGCGGCGGCCGAACTTGGACCTGCTGCAGCCGTTGGTGGAGTCGCACCGTTACTTGCACCGAGAGGTGTCTTGCCACTCGCTTGTCGACCATTCGGTATCCCTGTCGCTCGCGGTATCGCATTGGTGACGGTACCCCGTCGTCCCGAAGTGGGTATAGACGAAATCCCCGTCGGCATCGTACTCAACACCATCGTGGTATCCTCTTCGTACGCATCGTCGTCACCATTATCCTCAGGTCTCGACGAACCAGGTCCACCAACAGCAGTGGTACTCGCGCCATTGATAATACCACGCGTGGCATACGGATACTCTGCAGCAGCGGCAGCAGCCGACGAGTTGTTGGTGCCAGGGTACGGATAATTCCGTTCTCCCTCGGTGGTATACTCGTCCCCCTCCAAATCCGTAAGCGGCGACTCATCAATGACTTTACTCCCATACGCCCCATTGATATCCACCATCTCGGGGGGTATAATCCAACTCTCCCGTTTGCCATCAAAACTCCCCGCCCGCCTCCGTAGCGCCGCCGTAGCAGAGAACGTCGATCCAGGACCAATCGTCGCGCCGCCAGGCTTGTCGGCAGCACCTGCACCGCGAGCATACCCGAATTGCGCAATGTCCAACATTTCCGATTTGCCAATCTTGAGTTCGCCCACGCCACCGTTACGCGCTGCTTCGCCACGGTACCAATGTTCGAATGGCCGTTCTGCACTTTCCCGCTTTGCCGCACGCGCACTGATCATCGCTCGGTATTCTTCTTCCTCAGCTGCATATGCACCAGCCTCATCCATGGAAGGCCGACCCGAATCCGCGTCAAAGGAGGACGAACCAGTGGTAGCGTACCGCCCGTGCGCATTCCGGGTAGCAGCAGCGTGCATAAGCCGCGTCTGCTCATAATGGAATTCGGTACTGGTCGAGGCAGAATTTGGAAAGGGCGCTTCTTCGTTCGGGATATAAGACTTGCTGGCAGCGACACTGATCCCGTTTGGAAACCCGTGTCGCGGTGCGCGGGAAGAAGAGTCGAATGAGGATGGAGAAGGTGGTTCCATCGTGCTATAGTCGAGTCTTGGCCTCTTGTTGCTATTTCCGCTCCCGCCCGTCCCGCGCGATACGCTACCGCTTATGGAACCCGTTACGCTGTTGCTGAGGTTGGATGGGCGATAGGAATGCGGTTGTTGGTGGCCATGGCTCGATATGCTCCCCGTCTTTGTCGTGGTGGACGAGGCGGTGGCGGCCGCCTTTGGTATTCGAGTGGTAGCAACAGGGATAGGAATGGCCGAATGAGGAGTCGAATTCGTACGCTGTCGTTTCTTAGCGGGACCCTCGGACGACGGGCGCGGGATAGCAGAGGGTTTTGATTGGGATTGGGATGATGACTGAACGGATGCGTTTGCTTGTTCGGCAGCTGCAGCGGCGGATATTCCGTGTGTGCTCAGACGCTTTGTGAGCATTTGGGATTCATTTTGGAGGCCTGGTTGTGGCAGAATGGTAAGCCAAGTTTTATACGGGCTCGGGGGCTCAGCACTTACGCTGTCGGAGAGCGGGAACGATCGCCTCGTCCCAGGATGGCTCGTGTGATTTTGATTGAGGTGGGAAATTATGCAAATGTGGTTGAGCTGCAAGTGCCATGTAGAGGCGATGATGCTAATACGGGGAGCGGGCGGAGTATTGTGCTATAAACCCACGGCGGCTTCCAGCAAAGATGATAATGTCAAGCTTTGATTACTTGCTCGCAAGTAAGGACGCTCGAATGATCTACGATAAAAGGTCCAGCGGGTAAGCTTTTCAAGGTGAAACTCCGTGAGAAACAAGAATTATAATTGCCTACGTTTCCAATGAAATTCAACAATTAAAGCTGGATTCTATCACGAACGCGCTGATCGTTGTCGTCTTCGTCGTCGTCGAGCAGCAGCAGCTCCGTGCAGGTCCAAGCCGTATTTGGGTCAGAGTGATGGCGGGAGGGAATGCGGAATTGACGCCCGTCGTCTTCTCTTCACAGTTTGCGATTTGCTTTCTCCTCCTATTTTCTTAGAAGCTGGCGAGCTCAATGCCAATGGGGGTTTATATGCCAAAAAAGTCGAACGGGTCAAAGGTTGGAATGATGGCTTGGTTCCGGTGATACCGCGACGGTCATCGTCGTTTCAAAAATAAAATTTATTAAAAAATATAACAATTGCATCATTCGCATATACATGGCTGCAGTCGCAAGGTATACACGCAGAGTAAGTGCATGCTCCGGTGGTTAGTGGCCTCGCTCATGCTCGCCAGAACAGGTCTGGAAATCTTTCCTAGACAATGGAGGCGAGTAATTCCAGCTAATTCATCATTACTAATTTCTAACCGATTCCAGGTCACGAGACTGTCGTATGTCGGCCCCTCAAACTGGAAAACATTACACGAGGGAAAATAACGGCTTCGTTGACAATTGCAGAACATAATCGTGCGTTTAGTCTTATCAGCTCGCAGCCGAATAGCCTGATTGACATGACGGCCGATGTTCCAGTCAATCGCGGCAAAGTAAGGCAAACAGAAAGCTAAATGCATTTTCAAAAACCCTCTGACGTTGGATTTTCCAACTCCTTTGTCCTTTTTCCATCCTCCGCTCTCGATCACTTGCGCCTGATTGGCGTGCCTGTACCCGCCGCCCCCCGCGCTTGTCTTACGCCCGCCACGATCCTCCACCGGCCAAACGAACGTACATTCATAATCACTCACTGGTAGACAGTTCATGGCGGAGTCATACTCTCCCTCACAGACACGCTCGGTTCACTCGCAATAGCCACACATGGCCAATGGATGACCGGCGTCTCGACGGACATCAACGCAAGCTTTGTCCGTCCTGCCGGTAAACTCG